>SNQJ01S0029447.1:26728-60754 GCA_010110895.2 Picea sitchensis | reverse complement strand
AAGGAGAAACAACTATATGCCAAACCATCCAAATGTTTCTTTGGAGTGAAGGAGGTAGAGTATTTGGGTCATATTGTATCTCATGAAGGTGTCAAGGTAGACCCTAACAAGATTAAGGCCATGATGGATTGGCCGATTCCCAAGACATTGAAGAATCTTAGAGGATTTTTGGATTTGATAGGTTGCTACCACAAGTTTGTTCGGCACTTTGGAAGAATAGCAGCACCTTTAACGACACTAACTAAGAAAGATGAATTTTCATGGACTCTAGAGGCAACTAAAGCTTTTGAAAAACTTAAAGAGGTGATGTGCAAAGCTTCTATCTTGACCACTCTAGACTTCACAAAAACCTTTATTGTGGAATGTGATGCCTCTGGAAATGGAATTGGTGTTGTCCTAATGCAAGAAGGAAGGCCCCTGACTTTTGAAAGTCAACCACTCAAGGGAAAGGACTTACACAAACCCATTTATGAGAAGGAAATGATGGCAATACTACATGCATTGAAGAAATGGAGTCGTTACCTAATAGGTAGGCACTTCAAGGTCAAAAGGGATCAGGGGATCCCCCAAAAAAAATTCCCTCAAAAGGATCATCTTGAGCCACAGGCTGGATATGATCTTGCTTCATGAAACAATGTGTAAAGGGGAGTTGGTAACTAAATTGATTGGATCTTGGTTAAAGAATTGTTCTTTCAGATCTCGTATATATGTTGATGATATGTATGGTGGCCTTTTGATAGGATGGAGTTTGGATTTTAAAGTTGTTTCCTCCTCTTCTATGTGAACATCCATCTCAGTCAAACTAAAACACAAAGACATTGATTTTGACTTTACTGTGATCAATATATATGGTATCTATTATGAAAGAATACCTTTCTAGGAAGACTTGTCTGATGCAGGAATTTTCAACGACCCCTTGTCTATTTTAGGTGTTGACTTGAATTTTACACTCTCTCTTAGAGAGGTATGGAGCCCTAAACTAAGAGAAGACTGCCAAAGAAATTTCTTCCACTCCCTCCCAGAAAAATATAGTCTAGTCGACGTGGGGCTGACCAAACTCACTCCAAATTGGGGGAAATTCAAAACTAGAAAAGATGAAGTGGCCAAATGGCTGGACATATTTGTAGTCTCTAAAAATTTGATGGACTTGGGGATTAGGTTTCAAGCATCTGTGGAGGAGGGTGAGCTCTCCGACCATAGACCCATTTCTTTAGTATGGAAAAACAAGTTGGAAGCTCCTCTTGCCCCAATTAAAATCAACCAAGTTTGGCTAGTAGATGAAGAGTTCAGAAGTATGGTATATACAAGCTGGGTCAAGCTCTCTTCCTCAAACCCTGAATCGATGATGGCTCGGTTTGTAGGAAATCTGAAAAAAGTTAAGAGAATCCATAAAACTTTGGATCCCCATTTGGAGGGCCAAAAAACAAAGGAAGATTTCAGAGATTGAAGTAAATCTTACCAAACTTAGACAAAGCATTGATGAAGGGTCTCTTGATACTTCCAAGTTAGACGAGCTAATGTGTATGGAGGAAAGAAAATCAAGATGGCTCTCAAATGAATAATTCGAATGGAAACAAAAGAGTAGAGCCTTATGGACTCAAGCAGGCGATAATAATACAAAATATTTTTAGTAGTTCGCCGACCTACGCATAAACCAAAATTCGATATGGGAAATAAAAGATGAATAAGGAAGAAGGGTAAACTCCTTTCAAGACAATATGAAAGCTAGTGCAAGATTCTTTGAAAACCTTTTGAAGGATGCAACAGGTTTCCCAATCCAAGAGACACTTGAAGTGGTCACCAAGTCTCCCTCTTTCTTCACAGAAGAAATGAGTGAGAAGGTTCGAAGAGATGTAAAGAAGCATGAATTTGGGTCAACATTAAACACCATGCAAAATGGAAAAAGTTTGGGGCCAAACGAATTTACCATAGAGTTCTTTAAATCTTTCTTTGATCTCTTCAAGGAGGACCTTTTGTTGGTGGTAAAAGAATCTCAAAGGGTGGGAAGAGTTCAAAAAGATTTTAACTCGAACTTTCTCTGCCTTATCCTAAAGGTACAAAATGCAGTCTCATTTGGGGATTTCAGACCCATTTCTTGCTGCAATGTGGCGTAAAAAATAATTTCCAAATTAATTGCAAGAATATTAAATCCCTTACTCAGTTATGTCATTGGAGAAGAACAATTTGGTTTTTTGTAAAATCGTCAAATTCACAATGCAATTGTCATGGCTCAAGAAGTCCTTCACTCAGTGAAAAAAAAATCTCAAGGTTGCCATTCTTAAATTGGACTGGTCTAAAGCTTATGAAAGATTAAGCTAGAATTTCTTGAGATTGGCTCTAATTCATATTGGGATGAGTGTAGATATTGTCAATTAGATTATGAATTTCATCCAAAGCGCCTCCTTCATCGTATTAGTCAATAGAGCTCCTTCACGATTCTTCAAAGAAACCAGAGGTATATGACAAGGATTCCCCCTTTCTCTATTTATCTTTCTTCTTATAGCAGAGGGGTTGAGAAGACTATTAAAAGAGGCTAGATTGCAAGGCCAGCTACAAGGTCTAATGGTCTCAAAAACAAAGATGATAACCCATCTTATCTTTGTTGATGACGTTTTTTTCTATGTATATGACGTTTTACGCAATATCTTTGCATTAAAAGGTATGTTAGGTCTTTATTGCAAAGCCATGGGCATGCAAATAAATATGGAAAAATCATGCATGCTTCTTAACAACGTCTCTGATGGCGAAGCAAGCCATTTTTTGTCCCTAATACTTGCTCAGAGAAGAAATTTCAATGAAGGCTTCAAATATCTTGGTTTTAGACTCAAACCCGATAATTATAAAAAAGGGGATTGGTTATGGCTTATATGCAAAGTGGAAGCAATAATTTATGTCTAGAATACTAGGCTTATTTTAATCAGACGAAGGATTGTTTTGATCAAGTCTATTCTAGAAAGTATTTTGGTTTACAAGAATTTTATAGCAACAATCCCCAAAGGTATATTGGATAAGATCAAAATACTAAGCTTTAACTATTTATGATCCGGTCAAAATTTATCGGGTAAGATTCATCTATCAAACTGGAACTCTATAGTTGCTCCTAAAGAATTCAGAGGATGGTGTAGCGACCCCTCCATTACGACTAGGAAAGCGAAGCATCAAATGTAAAAAAAAAATTGCATTAGGAAATTAACGTCAACCGTGTAAATCATAGCAATGCAGAATCAACGATATCATAAATAAAGGAATTGCAATCGTCTCATTGTCATAATCAAATAACGTCACAATCGACGCATCAACATAATTAGTAATGACATATAATTAACACATCATCATATTTGAATAATGACACATAATCAACGAGCATCATAAGTAAAATAATTACCAACTACTCATCATTGAAATCAATAACGACGCATTCAACGCATCAACAAAAAGGATAGAGACACAACATAAATGACGTCGCCTCTTAGCACAACACAATCAACTTGAAGCAATTTACAAACAATGATCAACCAAATAATGAATATTAAAATGACTACCCACCCAACCTACCTTGCAAGGTTAGGACCTCTAGGACACATAAGCAACGCTCAAGCCCAATATCGAATTGATTTTGACCAATCAAGGTCTCAGGGCTGGTGATTGTTTTGAGTAACAAGGAGGTGTCTACATCCCACCAACACAATCAAGTCCAAACCAACTAGCTATATCAACAATATCAACGATAATCAATGATGCAATAATGTTCTAATAACATATCGCACATCACATACATTCCAAGGCGCAAGAGAATTTAAATTACTAAATCCATCATACAATGACATAATATAAGGCGTAATGTAATCAAATTTATTTATTTTCGAGAAGCAAGGGCAAACATCTTCTTTCCTCCAAGGCGAGTGATTAATCAATTATTGAAGTCCACCATAAATCAACATTTTTTTTTGTAAATTAGTAATTGTATTAGGGCCTTATTGAAAAAGTTACAAGTTGTCTATCATGCATGGCAACAGTGCCCATCTGGGAAACCACTGTTGTCACTTGTCAAAAAAATAGAGTGCCACTTGTCCAAAAAAAACATAGTATGACATGCAAAAACTGCAGTGCCATGCAGGGTGAAAAGATGAGAGTAAACTAAACAGAGTGGGATGTCTGTAAACTAAACAGAGTTGGTTAGGAAAAACAAGAGCTAAAACCCGAAACAAGAGAACAATAGAAACCTAGACCAAGCCTTGGGCCCGCGAAAGCCTGGGTCTTCTTCATTTTTCCCCTATCTCGATCCGCAATTGCCTGTCGTAGGTCCTGTAGAAAGGACATCAGAATGTCCACCCTACTCCATCGCTCGACATCCTTATTCTGCAAATCCCGAAGTGCGGACTTGATGTCCTCTTGTCCTCTGGTGATTTCACACAGTGAAGCTGTGATCACTTCCCGGTTAGCACACTTGTTGCAGGTAAATCGAAGTGGGGAGTCGGACGAGGTGGAGGGAAGGGGTGAGGCAGCGAAGGTAGCCTTAAAGTGGTGGTGTGGTGGGGAGAAATGAGGAGGTGGGTGATGAGGTGGAGAGGGGGGGGGGGTGCATAGCCTAGATAATTCCACAGGTTGTCAAACCACTCTACCCGACAGCCATAGGGGTTTGAGAGCGGTGACAGGTCCTGGGTAACTTCTTGAATTGGCTCTGCAGAAGGGTGAGCTATGATGGGAGCCAAGATGGGGAGATCATTATTATCGGGTGGAGGGTCGAAATTTGGCACCTCCTTTCCCCTGGCTGCATACCAGGCTGCTCCTCTTCTTGATTTACCTCTCAGATGGGGCATGGTGGGGGCTATCGGTGGCTTGGGGATGAAAATGCATAGGAGAAGCTGACGGGTCTGTGAGGTCAAGTGAAAAGCACTCCAAAGAGGGAGAAGAAGAGGAAATTGGGATGGCTAGAGAGGGAGAGCATTGAGAAACACAGGAGGAAGAATAATCTCGAGCTTGTCTGAAAGGGCGCCATATCCGAGGAGAGGAAGTGACAGGTGAGGCGACCTGCACGACACCATGAGAGTTCTCACACTGCAAGGCTTTCAGGTCATGTGACATTTTTTCCGTAGGTGTGGTCTGAGGGGTGGTGACGACTGTGTTTAATCCTTGAGGTGATGTGTTAGGGGGACGAGTTCCATCGAGTGCCAACTGGATGACTGTCTGGCTAGGTGGCCTCCCTGTGGCATGTCCACGCATTGTACCTGGTATCACCCCATCTAGGGGTTGATCTTTTGTGTTGGCTATGTTTCTACAAGCTATCACAAAGGGATGAGAGGAGGTGGAAGTGGGGGAGCATGAAAAGTCCCCTTCCTTTAGATCGACCCCGTAATTTTCTAACAGATCAACCACTTGGTTTGTCGATATTCTAACGTGGGATGGAAATATTACCCAATTAGCATGGAGAATGGATTTGATTCTGAGAAGCCCATTCATAAGTCTCCATCTTCGGGAAATTTTCTCTAGGTCTGCCCCATTAAGGAGATGACAGAGGAGATGGATGACAATTTGCGAATCTCCTTCTGCAATGATGGCCTGGAAAATCTCTTTTTCTTTGGCTGCTTGTAAAACTATGAGGAGTCCCCAGATTTCCGCAACGTTGTTGGTGTTGTGCCCCAGATTTCTTGCTACAATGTGGAGGATTTCTCCTTTGTTGTTGTGGATGACTGCTCCATAGCCTGTCGGTCCTAGATTCCCTTTGGAGGCCCCATCGAAATTCAATTTGTGGCACCATGTTTCTGGCACCTCCCAAAGTGTGGGGATAGGCTTGCGGTTGGCGTTGGTGCAGGGGATGGTGTTCGGGGGGTGGAGTTGGAGTTTTCAAGAGTTGAGGATGATATTCTCATTCATTGGGCAATTTCAATACTGGTTTATCTAGGGATACCGGGAGATTTTTTTTTTTATGTTGGAGTGAATTGTGGCCCAGACCTCCTGCTAATTCCTAGTAGATGATTTGAAGATTCTTCGATTCATTTCCTTCCAGATTTTCCAAAGAATGAAACCTGGTAAGAGCTGCCAGATTTTATTGAGGATAGGGGATTGGAAAATCGAGGTGTGCCATCCTGCCAAAGTTTCCCATATGCCTGCATGATTTTTGTCTATGGTTCTCATGAAGCTGGCGCTGTGATCCCATATGCACGAACTGTAGGAGAAAATATTTAGGAGATATTTTTGAGTTTCCTCCTCTAAACCGCATAGCTCACACCAAGAAGGGACAATGAATCCCCTTTTCCTTAAGTTATCCCAGGTGAGAATGCTGTTGTACCCAGTTAGCCACAGGAAGGTGTTGATTTTTGGCCAAGATTTTGTTTCCCAAATCTTGTTCCAGACTTCTTCTCTCGGTAGGGATCCATGGTCAGCTTTGAGTTGGTAGGGCTCTTGAATATTGAAGGTGCATGTGAATGTATGCCCCAATCTGAGGATGTCGTTCCGTTGTTGACTTAGAATTTTCCTTAGTCTAGATGGGCCAAAAGAGGTTGGATGTTTAGCTCATGTGGAATGTTCAAAGCCTCGTGGGAATTTTTCCAGGTGCACCATATATCTCAATTCCCTGTTGGGTTCCAATAATCCGAGACTTTAAATAGGCATGATTATGTCGTGTGGGGAATAATCTGAGACTTTAAATAGACCATAAATCAACATTATTCCAAGGTGCAAAAAGAAAAAAAAAATTGTACATCAACTTAATCAATGGCGCATTAAAATCTGGTTATGCAATCAATCCTACATCATCAAAATTAGTGTGCAATACAAAATAGTTACACAATCAATCCTACGTCATCATAATTTGTGTGCAATAAAATCTAGTTACACAATCATTCATACATCATCATAATTAGAGCGCAATAAAATCTAGTTCTCAATCAATCATACATCACATTTAATTCAAGGTGCAAGAGTAATCATTAATTTTGTTTCAAGGCGTAAGGTAACCAAATTATAATACATTCATATATTCCCATGGTTAAAGGCGCAAGAGTAATCTAGTTACTAAACAATTATACATCAACTTTGTTTTAGGGCGCGCAAGAAATCTAAGTACTTAATTATTCACACGTCAACACTATAACAAGGCGCATGAGTAAGATAAATACAAATCAATCAAGGTAATTCAATACTAGACTCAATGACCAAGACCAATCATTCAATCCTTGTTATGCACAACCTAAATTTACTAGACTTAACATCTTCATCGATAAACTAATACAAGAGTGAGAGGAATTTACAGAAGGAAGGATAAGAAGCACCAGAGAGTAGTTACTAGCTTAACGTCAGGTAGGGATCTAAGCACGATATCGTAATTCCAATGACATTATTACTCCAAACTTTTATGAACTATCTGTTCTACCCAACATAATCTGAGACTAAGAAGGAGGCTATATCTAGCGTCCATTCCACCAAAAGTTAAATGTGGGTTGGAGAATTATTGAATATAAAAATATTTCTTTATATATTTAAGAAGGTTAACAACTTAAATGTGTTATATTCAATATTATAATACTACTAATAATAAAAGTTTAATTTTAACTCTAGGGAAGTGTAGGTACTCTATCTCCTTTAGATTTGAAACTATGGCTTCTTAGAAAAACACATTTTCTTAACCTTGAGGCCACTCTAACTATACAATAAAAGTTATATAATAAAATGAAAGGCACCACTCAAGCACTCTCAACATAACCCGAAGAATAACACACAAAGCAAATTAATTTTTTGTGGAAAATAACTACAATAACACTATCAAGCTCAACTTCCAGCCCGAAGTTAAAATAGATCACAATCCGTGGAAAGTTTCCCTCTTTTTTAAACATGTTGTTCAATTCTCACAAAAAGTCGCGCAAAAGAAGAGTTTTCAAATAAGGTCTAGAGTAAGGGAGAGTTGAAGAATCGTCAAGATATGAAAATTTCATCCATTGAAACTGGTAAAAGGGCAGAGAACCCATAGTTAAATCCACAAGGAAAATGCACTATGTTTTTACACTTAATCGCAGAGGTAAATGATGGAAAAAGTGGCAAGCAAATCGCAAAGATCACAGTGTTAAATTCGTTGAGGGAAATAAATGAAATTGTTGGGAGAAGGAGTGGTAAGATGTTGGGTAAGGGACCCAAAATTTATTGAGAAAAGGAGTGGTAAGATGTTGAGTAAAGGAACCCAAAATTGTTGAGCAAAGGAGTGGTAAGATGCTGAGTAAAGGAACCCAAAATCATTGAGCAAAGGAGTGGTAAGATGTTTAGTGAAGGAACCTGAATTTGTTGAGCAAAGGAGGAAGGGCACCGAGCTTAGAACTCGTCCAAATGCAGAGGAACAAGCAGCAAGGGAACTGGGAAAGTCTTACATATAAAAACGCAGAGGAACAAACAACAAGGGCGTTGGGTAAGTCTTACATATAAAAAAACAGAGAAAACACAAAAATGTTGGGAAGAGAAGAAAACGCAGAGCCCCTTTCCTCCTCCAAAAGGAATCAAAATAGTGTTATGTTAATCGAAATAAATACACAGTGTTATACTATGCTGCTCTTTCAATAAAATTTGAACTCAGACCCACCATGAATCAACAATGTTATACAACAAAACGAAATCAAAATACCATCAATCAATGTTATACTAACAACCCTATGGGATAAAATTTTGCAGATCTCTTTACTCCTTGGAAAAACAACACAGGGAAGACACCCATAAAACTTATCGATGAAGCTTGCCAACAATAGATCTGAAGGGACAAATCGCATGGCTGGGTGAATTTTTTTTTGGGAGCAGAGACAATTCTTGATAAAATTTGCCAAAGTAAAATCGCATAGATAAAAAGAAGGAATCATATGGCCATTAGAGGTAAGATTCAGGAACAATGTGTTGGGTGAATAAGCAGTAAATTGCTGAGTAGAAAAAGGGAAAACGCAGAAAACAATTCGTCGAGGTTATAAATCCACTAAAAAGAATTGCAGAGGGTACATCGATAATGGAAATGCTAAAGGAAAAAGTGCATCTGACAAAATCATTTTTAATCTCAATACATCTTACAAAAATTGCATGGACCATCAATATTCTAAATACATCTAACAAAAAAATAAATTCCGCAACCAAAGTTCGTTCAACAAAGTTTAAAACTTTTACATATAAAATCTCAATAAAATACCGTAGCCAACGACGAGAAGTCAAAGAGGTTCTCCCATGCTTGCACTTTGTCCAACTCCCCGCTTGCTAACCGTGAAGACATCATCAGTACCTCCCAGCCAACGCTAGGGGTACTCTTCTTCTCCCTTAGCCCCCCTGAGCCGCAAAGGGGCCACGCACAACCACAACCAGAATACTCTTGCTCCCATCTCTCCTTACAAGGTCGAGCTACCACTCTATTTATTGAGTTTGGTATCCCAACTCTCACAAGGAAAATCAGTCAGAATTTTTGCAGCATAACCTTACTCATACTAGTTAAGATCCATTCCTCCTCTCAACCATTTTATTTATAGAATTTTTCTTAGTGACAACTTTCCATTTGCACATTTAATTCATTTTTTTAATAATTTAATTAGGAATTATTCCCCCCATACACTTGTCACTTGTTCCCTTAGTTGCACTAATAAATCCATAATTTAATTAAATTAAAAGTCAATTTCCCTCACCCAAACTAAAAGTGCTCCTAAAATCACTCCTAGTTGTCCCTTTATTCCCTCTATTTCCCTTTTAATGACTGACGCCTTTCTAAAACTTCTGTTTAATTTAGGAAAGTTCTTTAGTTAGACTAGACTAGATATATTTCTATGCTTCCACATTATTTTTACATTTATTTCCTTTCTTATCTTAATTTCCAATTTGGTATTCTCTTGCACACATTTATATAATTAAATCTTTAGATATAATATTTACTCTTTCAATTCCTAACTTGATTTTCCTTCATCCCCCATTTATTTAATTTATAATTTATCTTTAGTCTTCTTACCCACTTTAGACTTAGGCTCAAATTTTTAATGCTTAGAATTTTTAAGGAGATTTTATAATTAATAAAATTCACCCATTTAATAATTATTTTAAGTCTAACCATGTCAAAACAAAATATTGTTTTCCTAGGCACCTAGGTTCATTGACTCAAGTTTTGTTTTATACCACAATGTGCCCTTCAAGATGCACTCCATTCTCCAAGGGTGCCACTCACCTTTGATTCAAATTTTAATTACACGATGTGTTCTTCAAGATGCACTACGTTCTCCAAGGGTGCCACTCACCTTTAACTAGTTTTGGTAGTTGTCCAACCCTTAGAGTCAATACCCCATTCAGGCGACCTTGTGAGAGACTAGGGACCTCTAAGGAATACAGACCATGCCTTATTGTGCGCCCTTTAGAATCTTTGTGAGTGACTATCTCGGTATTCCCTCACAACATCGTAGATATATAAAATTAGGTAATCGTTAACCTACAATTCGAGCCACGGTGAGAGTGCTAGTAGGCTGTGGCAGGGTTGTTGCCACACCTCTCCTTCAATATCTGGTTTTTTTGCATGGCCCCTTTACTCCTTATGTGAGTTTGATTAGCAATCAATCGTCATCCTACATCCATCAACGAAACATTGTCAATGATCCATAAACAACATCATAATCTACCAGATCATATGTCACATATTCATAAGATAAAAATACCCAAACCAATACAGTACACTCCCTGACTCGATATGGAGTCCAAGGAGGTCCATTGATGCCAGTGGCATCCTCAATATGTCAAGTGTCCTACACACTCAGGGGAAATTTGTCAATAGCATATGTCAATACAAAGATATCAAATAAAATAACATCATAATCCATCAACATCATCATAAAAATCCATAAGCGAACAAACATCCATATACTAAAACCGGATCACTTGCACGCAAGTGTCCTCAAACAATAAGTCAATAACATGTGCTCGCAAGAGAGGGATGTTACATACACCCCCTCTTGTTTTAAACTTCATCCCAAAGTTTCACAGTATATAAATTCATTAAATAAAGAAGCTAACAAGATCTAAATGTATAACTATCAAACAAAAATGGAAATTATTGGCACATATCATATGTATCCTCTCAGGTAGCTGAGTGTGGACTATAATTGTCCCATTGGACCTTGACCTGATCGACTGTTTGACACCGTAGCTTTCGAATGCGATGGTCCAGAATGTAAATTAGCTCCACCATGAGCACAGCCTCATCCGACACCTGCAAAGAAATCATTTCAATCACATGTGTAGGATCACTAACATAATGTCTCAAAACAGATACACGAAAAACATCGTGCATGCGCCTCAAAGAATCAGGAAAGACTAGTCGATAGGCCATGGGCCCTTTCTTTTCCATAACTTCAAAAGGTCTGACAAACCTAGGACAAAGTTGAGCACCCCTTCCAAACTTGATCGAACTCTTGCACAGTTTCACCCACAAGAAGACTCGATCACCAACTTCGTAACTACGGTCAATGCGACGCGCATTAGCATAACTCTTCTGTCAATATTACACTTGTTTAATAGTTTGGATTATCGTTTTCATTTACTCTTTCATTTCTTGGGTCACTTATGGTCCATCCAAGACCCTATCCTCATGTCGATCCCAGCTCAAAGGCGTCTGACACGGTCGTTCGCAAAGAAACTTGAATGGTGCCATTTTAATGGTGCTTTGATAGTTGTTGTTGTACGCAAATTCTACCAGTGTCAAGAACTCTTCCCAAGGCTTTCGTTGGTCCATCACGTACATATGCAACATATCTTCCAAAATTTGGTTCATTCTTTCTTTCTACTCATCTGTCTTTAGGTGATATGTGGTACTAAGGTTAAGTTGGGTTACCAAGGCCTCTTGGAAACTAGTCCAAAATCGTCCTGTAAACAACGATCCTTGATCGGATATGATCCTCTTAGGCATGCCATGCAATCTCACAATCTCACTGATAAAAACTCTAGCTATGTTTAGCACGTGATACATCATATGAACAGGGATAAAATGTGCACTCTTCATCATAGTGTCAACTACCACAAAAATCGAGTCGTTCCTCCTTGCCGTCAACGGTAATCCAATAATAAAGTCCATCAAAATGACCTTCTATTTTGATTCTGGAATAACGTGTGGTTGTAGTAATCCTTGGGGATGTCTATGTTCAACATTCACTTGCTGACATTCTAGACATATCACCACGTAGTTGACTATGTCTGCCTTCATTCCTTTCCAGAAGAATAAGGGCTTAAGGTCTGCCCTCATCTTCGTGACTCCTGGATGAGCCATATACACTGCTCTATGAGCTTTGTTTAATATCAAACTTCTCAACTCATCGTTAGGAGGTACGTAAATCCGATTTATTATACCTCATAAATCTGTCGTTGTCCAAATCATATCCCTCAAAATTTTGTACCAACATGGTGTCTCGTCCGATATTTTCCTTAACCTCTTTATACCAATCATCGTTGCATTGCAAAGTTAGAATATTTTCTCGAAGATTCGTCTGAAGAGGTATCACCAAAAATATCCATGGTCTCTGACTCAACACATCTACCACTCTATTCATTGTTCCTTTGATGTAGGTAATCTCAAAATCGTATTCACTAAGTAGTTCTAACCAACGCCTTTGTCACGCGTTCAAGTCACTTTGCCTAAACATGTGTTGCAAACCACAATGATCCGTTTTTAGTTCAAATTTCCGGCCAATCAGGTAGTGTCTCCACACTCTCAGTGCATACACAATGGCCAATAACTCCAAATCGTGTGTCGCGTAGTTCTCCTCGTGCTTTCTTAGTTTCCCATAGATGTAAGCGATCACTCGACTGTCTTGCATCAAGACTCTACCTAATCCTTCCCTGGATGTGTTTGTGCATACCATAAGTCTTTGTCCATGTCGGGGAATTTTAGTATCGATGTTGTCATCAATAGATCCTTAAGACTTCGAAATAATTCCACGCATTTATCCGTCCATACAAACTTCTTTTTTTTCTTCTGCAATTTCGTAATCGGACTTGCTATCTTCGAAAAACCTTCGACAAACCATCGATAATATCCAACTAAACCCATGAAACTACGTACTTCTGGTACATTTGTCAGCACATACCATTCCATAATAGCCTCTACCTTCATTGGATCCACAATGATACCTTCATCGGAGATAACATGCCCTAAATAATGAATCCTCTATTGATAAAAAGAGCATTTCGACAGTTTCCCGTATAATTTGTTCTCTCGTAAACACCGTAGTACCAAGTGCAAATGTTCGTCGTGTTCTTTTGTTTTTCAAGAATATATAAATATGTCATCAACGAATACTTGAACAAACTTGTCCAAGTATTCGTGGAACACCCCATTCATCAAGCTCATAAATACCCCTGGGGCATTTGTCAGTCCAAACAGTAAAATGATAAACTCGTAATGCCCGAACTTCGTCTTGAAAGCGGTCTTAGGAATGTATTCCTATTTGTTCTGTAATTGGTGATATCCTGATCTTAATTCGATCTTTGAAAACACCATCACGCCTTTCATTTGGTCAAACAAATCATCTATTCTTGGAAACGACTATTGTCTCTTGATTGTTGCCCTGTTCAATTGGCAGTAGTCAATACAGAGTCTCCATGACCCATTCTTCTTTCGTATGAAAATAACAAGCGCACCCCAAGGTGACACACTAGGATGTATAAGTCCTATGTCCCAAAACTCCTTTATTTTCATTTTCAACTACTGTAACTCAGGCATGAACATCTGATAAGGCGTTCTTGCTATCGTTTCGTTTCCAGGTTTTAAGTTGATGGTAAATTTCAGCTCTCTTTCGGGTAAAAAACCTAGTAACTCTTCTAGGAAAACGTCTGCAAACTCGCATACTATCGGAAGGTTTTCTAATCCTTCTGCCACGCCCATGTTTTTCAACTCTAAGATTTCATATAGCTTGCATCCCTTGTGCATGCTCTTCCGTAGTTGTAGGGAAAAAATGAACCTTAGGGAAAATCCCTAGTTTCTTCCTACAATCACCCGTCTCTATCCCTCATCATCGGTCAAACTCAACCATTTCATCTTACAGTTGAGTATCACTTCATGCAATTCCAAATAGTCCATATTGATCATGAAGTCATAAGATCCTAAGATTGTGACATACAGGTTGGCCTTCGTTACAAAATATCTCAGGTTGAGGCTACAGTCCGCAACTTTTCTTCCAACCTTATGCTTGGCTCCTAAAGCCATTTCCACGTAGCTAAACTCATCTTGTTCGACTTCCTTTACCTTATTTATTTTTAGCGTTGCACCAGAAATAAATCTCTCTGTAGCACCGGGATCTACCAAAATACTAAAGGTCTGGTCAGCAATGGTACCTCACGTATTTAGCACAATAGACGAGTGTTTGGCCTGGCGGTTAGTCACTGCTACATGAAGCCAATGGGCCTTGCCCAAATCTCCTACTGTAGTGGGTGCAGCTGACCCGGCTACTCTAGCCCTCTCAACTAGAGAGTCATGTTCGTAATGTGTCTCTCCACAAGTCCAACATCCATTCTTCAGTCTAGTACTCCTGGTCGGTGAAGTAGAAGTTGTGGGCCCACCAGCTTGAATCCCTAGTTAGTTCTGCTAAATAGGCCAAAACTGTTGTTTTTTGTGAACGACACCACTACTGGTGTTGTGGTCCTCTATAGGAATTCCTCTATCGAGGCGTCGATCATCRTGGTGTCGTGAACGTGGATCCTCTCGGAGTACCTCGATACCCTGATGGATTTCTAGTTGGTTTCTAATGTTACTGCGCACCATATGTCGCATCTCCTGTCGGTCTCGCATGAGTCCTTCTTTGACCCCCATTGATCAGTTCTTCCTCAGCTATGAGGGCCTTCTGGAATGCATGGTGCAACGTCTGAGGCATTAGGATCCTCACTTTCACACGAATTTTGACGTTAAGGCCGAACACAAACTTGTTGACCTTGAGCTTCTTGGTGTTCAGATGTGGAGCATACCTAAGAAACTCCATGAATCAGGCATCATACTCGAGCATCGTACGACCACCCTGTCGCAAGGTGTTGAACTCATTGAAATGGTGTTCAATGAATTCCTCTGAAAAATACCTCTCCCGAAATCGCTCCTCGAACAGTTTCCATGACACATCTTCGATGACCATATTTAGTTGTGGCAGGAGCGTCTTCCACCATAGAAGAGCACCCCCCTTTAGCTAAAATGCCACCATGTAGAATTTCATGTTGGAGGTGTATTCGCGAAGCGTGAAGAACATCCCCATGTTCTCCAACCAAGCCTTGGTGGCTGCACTGTCTAGGGCACCCAAGAACTCGGGAAACTTGGCCTTCTCGATTTATCTATGAACGCTACCAGTACCGGATGGGGTGCATTGTGGACCCTCAGAGGGTACATGCTCCCTGGACTCATCTCTTTTCAGACAATTAATCAAGGCCTCTGGCATCCTCTGAAAGGACCTCATCAACCCAACCACATCCCCCACAACAATATGCTCTTGTCCAATGACTTTCTCTTCTCCTTGGGGGTTAGACGCCTCTAGCGTGGATGCTACTAGAGGCATCACACCTCCTCCCCTAGCACCATGTCGTCTACGTCCAAGACATCCTCTAACCATGATTACCTGCAGGGACACAATTCAATTTAATTAGCGATAAATTATTAATCAAGTGTTTAATACAATGGAAGGCGTAATGATCCCAAGTCATGGGGTTGAACCCGCTCTGCTACCATATGTNGACTTTCTCTTCTCCTTGGGGGTTAGACGCCTCTAGCGTGGATGCTACTAGAGGCATCACACCTCCTCCCCTAGCACCATGTCGTCTGCGTCCAAGACATCCTCTAACCATGATTACCTGCAGGGACACAATTCAATTTAATTAGCGATAAATTATTAATCAAGTGTTTAATACAATGGAAGGCGTAATGATCCCAAGTCATGGGGTTGAACCCGCTCTGCTACCATATGTAGCGACCCCTCCGTTACGACTAGGAAAGCGAGGAAGAAAAGGTAAAAAAAAAAAAATTGCATTAGGAAATTAACGTCAACAATGCAAATCATAGAAACACACAATCAACGATATCATAAATAAAGGAATTACAATCATCTCATCGTCATAATCAAATAATTCCGCAACCGACGCATCAACATAATTAGTAACGACATATAATCAAAAAATCATAATATTTGAATAACGACACATAATAAACGAGCATCATAAGTAAAATCATTACCAGCTACTCATCATTGAAATCAATAATGACACATTCAACGCATCAACAAAAAGGATAGTGACACACAACATAAATGGCATCACCTCTTAGCACATCACAATCAACTTGAAGCAATTTACAAACAATGATCAACCAAATAATGAATATTAAAATGACTACCTGCCCAACCTACCCTGCAAGGTTAGGACCTCTAGGACACATAAGCAATGCTCAAGCCCAAGATCTAACTGATTTTGACCATTTAAGGTCTCGAGGTTGGAGACTATTATGAGGAACAAGGAGGTGTCTACATCCCACCAACACAATCAAGTCCAAACCAACTAGTTATATCAACAACATCAACGATAATCAATGACGCAATAATGTTCTAATAACAGATCGCACATCACACCAATTCCAAGGCGTGAGAGAATTTTAATTACTAAATCCATCATACAATGGCATAAGATAAGGCACAATGTAATCAAATCTATTTATTTTCAAGGCGCAAAGGAAAACATATTCTTTTCTCCAAGGCGAGCTATTAATCAATTACAAAAGTCCACCATAAATCAACATTATTCCAAGGTGCAAAAAGGAAAAAAATCGTACATCAACTTAATTAATGACGCAATAAAATCTGGTCACGCAATCAATCCTACATCATCAAAATTAGTGTGCAATAAAATCTAGTTACATAATCAATCCTACATCATCATAATTTGTGCGCAATAAAATCTAGTCACACAATCATTCCTACATCATCATAATTAGTGTGCAGTAAAATCTAGTTCTCAATCAATCATATATCGCATTTAATTCAAGGCGCAAGAGTAATCATTAATTTTGTTTCAAGGCGTAAGGTAACCAAATTATAATGCATTCATACATTCCCATGGTTAAAGGCGCAAGATTAATCTAGTTACTAAACAATTATACATCAACTTTGTTTTAGGGCGTGCAAGAAATCTAAGTACTTAATTATTCACATGTTAACGTTATAACAAAGTGCGTGATTAAGATAAATACAAATCAATCAAGGTAATTCAATAGACGCAACGACCAAGACCAATCATTCAATCCTTGCTATGCACAACCTAAATTTACTAGACTTAACATCTTCATCGATAAATTAATACAAGAGTGAGAGGAATTTACATAAGGAAGGACAACAAGCACCAAAGAGTAGTTACTAGCTTAACGTCAAGTAGGGATATAAGCATGATATCGTAAGATCTCATGAACAATGTGCTAGGTGAATAAGTACCAAATCGTTGAGTAGAAAAAGGGAAAATGTAGAAACAAAATCGCTGAGGTTATAAATCCACTACAAATAATTGCATAGGGTGCATCGGTAATGGAAATGTTGAAGGGAAAAGTATGTCTGACAGAATCATTTTTAATCTAAATACATCTTACAAAAATTTCCTGGACCATCAATATTCTAGATACATCTAACAGAAAAATAAATGATGCAACCAAATTTCGTTCAACGAAGTTTAAAACTTTTACATCTAAAATCTTAATACAATACAATGTTCAATAAAATATTGTAGCCGACGACGAGAAGTCGAAGAGGTTCTCCCATGCTTACACTTCATCCAGCTCCCCACTTTCTAACCATGAAGACTTCATTGGTACCTCCCATTCAATGCTAGGGGTACTCTTTTTCCCCCTTGTCCCCTCGAACTGCAAAGGGGCCACACACAACCACAACCAGAATACTCTAGCTCGTAACTCGCCTCGCAAGTTCGAGCTACCACTCTCTTTCTCGAGCTAGGTATCCCAACTCTCACAAGTAAAATCAGTCAGAATTTTTGCAGCATAACCTTAGTCATACTAGTCAAGATCCATTCCTCCTCTCAGCCACTTTCTTTATAGATTTTTTCTTAGTGACAAATTACCATTTGCACATTTAATTCATTTTTTTAATAACTTAATTAGGAAGTATTTCCCCCATACACTTGTCACCTGTTCCCTTAGTTGCACTAGTAAATCCATAATTTAATTAAATTAAAATTCAATTTCCCTCACCCAACCTAAAATCACTCCTACAATCACTCTTAGTTATCCCTTTATTCCCTATATTTCCCTTTTAATGACTAACACCTTTCTAAAATTTAGTTTTCCTAGGCAGTTAGGTTCATTGACTCAAGTTTTATTTTATAGCACAATGTGCCCTTCAATATGCACTCTATGCTCCAAGGGTGCCACTCACCTTTGATTCAAATTTTAATTACGCGACGTGCCCTTCAAGACGCACTATGTGCTCCAAGGGTGCCACTTGCCTTTGACTAGTTTTGGTAGTTGTCCAACCATTGGAGTCAATACCCCATTCAAGTGACCTTGTGAGAGACTAAGCGCCTCTAAGGAATAAGGACGCTTCCTTATTGTGCGCCCCTTAGAATCTTCGTGAGCGACTGTCTTAGTCTTCCCTTATGACATCGTGGATCTCTCGATCTAGGTAATCGTTAACCTACAATTCGAGCCATGGTGGGAGTGCTAGTAGGATGTGGCAGGGTTTCTACCACACCTCTCCCTCAATATCTGGTTTTTGTGCATGTCCCCTTTACTTCTTATGTGAGTCTGATTAGCAGGCAATCATCAACCTATATCCATCAACGAAACACTATCAATGATCCATAAACAACATCATAATATACCTGATCATATGTCACATATTCATAAGATAAAAATGCCCAAACCAATACATTCCACTCCCTGACTCGATCCAGAGTCCAAGGAGTTACATTGATGCCAGTGACATCCTCAATCTATCAAGTGTCCTGCACACTCAGGGGAAATTCGTCAATGGAATCTATCAATACAAAGATATCAAATAACATAAAATCATAATCCATCAACATCATCATAAGAATCCATAAGCGAACAAACATCCATATACTAAAACTGGATCACTTGCACACAAGTGTCCTCAAAACATAAGTCAATAACGTGTGCTCACAAGAGCGGGATGTTATATATGGGGTGTCAAGGATATTTGTCTTTTTTCCCAAGCTCTAGCAGGTATAAACCTCTGGAGGCTTACACAAAATAATTCTCTGTGGGTTAGGGTGATGTGATCAAAGTATTTATTGAACCTCTCTCTGGTAGAATGGTTCAAAACTTCGGTGAAATCTACTAAAGGCTCAATTGTATGGAAATCATTGGTAGAAGCCTTCCCCTTGGTCGATAGATCGACAATTTGGAGAGTAGGAAATGGGAGGCAGATTAGAGTAGGTGAAGAACCATGGCTCGGAGATGGCAATGGTTTCAAACTATCAGATAATTTGATTCATCTTCTAGGTAGTGCTAACATATGTTCTTTAATATATGTGAGTATTGGTTCCCCCCAGACTCAGGGTCGACATGGGTGGAAAGACTGAGCCTTTCTTGGTCTCCCTAATAACCTATTGGGAGAATGGGAATCCTTCATCACAAATCTTTGCGAAAATTCCATTATCATCGATAATGAGTCAAAGGATGTTCTATCTTGGTCAAAGAACCCAACCAATGGATCCTTCACTTCTAAACTAGGCTACAAATATTGTTTTGAGGAAAAAAGACCTATAATAAAAGCATGGTGCTGGAAACCTCTTTGGAAAATAAAATCTCCTTTAAAATGCAAGCTCACATTATGGTTGGCACTCGAAAACAAAATTCTCACCTAGCACAACGAGATAAAGAGTGAGTGGATTGGACCTAATTGGTGTGTGCTCTACAAATTTGATGTTGAATCTAACTCTCATGTTTTTTTCTTGTGCCCTTATGCAGGAAAATTTTATTCGATGATTAAGGATAATCTTGGCATCAACTCAGAATGGAAATATGAAAGTCTGGAGGAATTTCCTAGGCATTGGCTAATGGAGAGGTCAACTTCCCTTTATGCAAGTTTTCCTAGTCTTATGGTCTCAAATCTATGGTGCATCTATAATTCTGCCACATTTCAGGACAAATATTTATCAACAGAGGCCATGACCAATCAGATTCAAGTGATGAGGCTAAAATCATAGTAGTTGGTTTTTCAGTTAAAATTGGTGATGGTTTTGATTCAAGATGTAAATTGTTTCATATAAGGGTCATTATGAAACATACCAAGATCGACACTTTGTTAGATAGAGGATCTCAAGTTAATTTAATTTTAGAATAAGTGGTTAAAAAATTGGGATTGGAAACTAAGATGCATCACAAACCCTACTCACTAAATTGGATAAGCAAAAACCACAAATTTCCCATAACAAAGAAATGTGTCATAAAGTTTTCAATTACATCTAAGTTTGTAGATGAGGTAACATGTGATGTGGTGTCGCTAGAAGCATATGGAATGGTCTTGGGTATCCCTTATTTATATGATCGTAAAGCAATTTTCTTCAGGGAACATAATCAATATCACTTAACTAAAGAAGGGACACAATATGTTGTGCATGCTCATCATCTCAAAGGGAATCAATCTCCTTTTACAATAGAACAATTAAAGAAGGTAGTTTATGTAAGAAATACACCTATGATTGTACCAAATAAAGCAGATGATCTTAAGCAATAAAGTAAAATGGTCGTAGCATGTAGATCTAGTCATACTTTGCTTCAAGATGAGTTTTTGTCGTGCAAGCTTGTAAAGAAGAAAAGACACGTTGGTTCATTTTCAATCATGTTTTTGATATTGTTATCGTTGCTAATGTTTTATACATGTATAGTAGTGAATTCAGAAGGATGTGAAAGAATAAAGATGGCTAACAATATGTGTTCAGTTATCATGGTTTCTTTTCAATTGATCATCATGCGACAGGTACACATGACAGATTCGATAGGAAAAGGACAAGTGGGGAGGCCTATCCTGCACTTGATGTCTAGTTAATATCCTTTTGGAGGACCAAAAGGTCTCAGTGGGGAGGTGTGATCCAAAATGGATCTGAAAATGAAAAAAAAACAAATTTCTCATATTAGTATGAAGCCAACACCATCATGTAATGCTCGTCACACTGATTCCGATGGTATATTTGGTTTCAAAAATGGAGCCTGTATGCGGAAGATATTGTGTTATGAAGTTTTCTCCAAACATAAAAAAGTCAATGGTCCATATTGTTGAAGTCAGTAGTACGGATGACACATGGAATATGATGTCAGCATGACATCACGATGATTTCATCATGCTAACATGGCAACACCAAAGGCTAACACATGTCACGTGGAATTGGCGTTTTCAGGTGTTGATGTGGCAGGTTATTGGACTGTACAGAATGACATGTGGTAGTCCATGCGATGACATGACCCAATGACAGCACGACACATGGAAGGGTACGGACATGCCATGGCTAACAAGTGCATAGGCAGAACCAGACATGTAGTAGGGGTGTTGACTGTGCAGGCTAACTAGCAAGCTGATTGGAAGGACAACTGTGTGATGACTCAGCACTACATGCCACTGAGGGCTTGACATGTGGCCCAATCCAGTGGTGCCACGTGTCACCCTAGATAAGGACAAATGGGTTGAGTCAAAAAAAAATTGCACCTCCCTGCATGGTTCGAACAATGGACCTCCCAGGCATAACGACCTAACCATCGTCGCGCCAACCAATTGAGCCACAGGTGTTGTTTGTTAGATCATATGGCAGTTAATGGTTTTGTTATCATTCTGCATCGAGGATAAAGGTAAGCGCCTAGTCGATGAGGCTACCACGCCGACAAAGGCGCTAGACCAAGTGCTAAACTAAACCAAAGGGCGTGCCACATATCATTTCCTGGGCTTGTTGTTACCATGACACCCTTCCATATAACCAGAATCCAAGAACCATGGGCGCGGATGACATTTGGCCCTGGCACCCAACCACATGGCCTTCCATATGACTAGGAATGCAGAGAAAAGGGGCGCGTGCCCATATTTGAGGGCTAAGTGGGTTTTTGACATTGGAAAGTGGATTTTTTAATGATTTTATGCCCTTTTAATGGGAATTTGCCCATTTTTAGAGGATCTGGAGCCTAGATTGAGGCCAAATCTTGGGAGGAAGTTGGGATGTGAAACCCAACTCAAATACTAGATGAACCCATCCTATTTTCCATGAGAAATAGGTTCAAAATAGCAAAATGATGAAGCATTTGTGAAGTCCAAGCCATTTTTATGCAAGAAAGCCAAAAGAGTAGTTGAGCTTTGGAGGCCATTTCTGGGAGTTTTACTCCACCGTTTTTAGTGTCGTTTGTTGCATCAGGTTCTTGAGATAGATAAGAACACAATTGATTTAATAAGAGACTTAAATGATGTAATTTTGATGTATATTTTGAGCATTGAATATTAATAAAGGAGCCTCCCCCACTGAGACAAAGGCTCGAAGGCATAGGCAGATTTGTCGAACTCTGTTATCAACTTCTTGTGTCTTAAATCTACTTATGGTTTGTTGTATTTACTTCTTATGTGTTGAAAATTATCTTCTTTAAGCATCTTCTCTTTCTTATTAAGTCTTAAATGGTAAAAAATTCCATGCAACATACTTAATCAAAGTCATTAAAAGATCATTTCGGATCAGGAAAACATGCCATAAGTGAGATTTGAATGTCAGTGGAAAGGATAATAACTAAACTTATCTTAATTAGTCACCTAATATAGACCCAATTTGTTGGAAATGTGTTATCTTCTTTTCATGTATATTATATAGTCATGCATAAGGTGTTAACTATATCATGCGGGATGTGCACTCATCCACAAGATTTTGTGCTTTATCTACCCATTGTAATCTAATCCCAATCAAGGCACTAGGGTTGTAATCTAATTTGAGTGAGAATATTAGGGTTTTAGATGTTGTGGAATACCAACATGTTGTATTGTAAATGGTAAAGTTAATACAATGAAGAAGATAGAGGTGTAGCTCTAAGTTAGGATGGTTTTCCCAATTAAGGGTTTCCAAGTTAGATCTCGATGTAATGTGTGGCTACGATTAATTTTATTTATGTTTTTGTTTAAGAATTTGTATGCATTAGCTCACTTGTAAATGTTTAAAACTTACATTTGGTATCAGAGTGAGGTCACTGGATTTAAGGTGACACATTTGTTGCTAGGATTTAGCTCGTTCTTGATAGAGCAAGTTTATCTTGGATCTGTGATAAACCTAATTTTAGTGGGAGCTCTATAGTGGTGGTTCTTGTGTGAAATATGATGATGAGAAATTCTAGAATCAAGATTGAGAAATTTAACAATCAAAGATTTGAACTATGGAAGCTCGAGATGGAGGACCTTATTGTAGACAAAGAATAATGGGTTGTTATTGATCTCAGTACTGCACCTACACTTACAACGGTGGTAGATTGGATGAAGTTGGATATTAAGGAAAATAGTACAATATAGTTATGTCATTCAGATTCAATTTTACTAAATGTCTTGGGTGAAGTAATAGCCAAGACATTATGGGATAAGTTGGGATATTTGTAAAAGTTTAAGTCACTATTAAATAAACTTTTCGTTCAAAAGAAGTTATACCTCTTGAGGATGAATGACGATGACTGAGTGATAAAGCATCTCAATGCCTTTAACATTGTAGTAAGTTATTTTTTGTTTGTTGATACTAAAATTTCCAAAGAAGATAACTTCATTACTATATTTTGTTCTTTGCTAGAATCATGTGATAGCCTAGCTGTATAAATTGGGAGTAATGCAATCACGTTGTTTAAAGCTTAACAATGTGGTTGCATCCATGTTATTGAAGAAATGAGGTAGAAAACCATCGATAGTTAGAACAAGGATGTATTGTTTGTGAAAGGTTTCCTTGTAGATAGAAATAAAAATAAGTCTTAAGGGGTAAATCTAAATTTAAAGGTAGATATAAATTTCTAGGAAAATCTATAAGGAACTGCTAGAAATGTGGTAAAGTTTGGCATTATAAGAAAGATTTTAGATCCAAAAGAGTTGAGAAAACCAAGGGATTTGATGATGCTTCTTCCATTAAAAGGAGGGGATGTGTACTTGGAATCTACAAGTACACATTCAGATAATGATGCATGGTTGATCAACTTACGTGCATCTTTTCACATGGAGTGATTTTGTCAATATGAAAAGTATAATGGAGGGTGTTATCACATAAACTTGTAAAAACCTTAAAGTTTTGTGGTTTCTACCTAAGTTTGTCTTTTTCCCTATCTCTCCTCCTTTTGCAGACCCGATTGTAAGTTTTTTCTCTCGACTTGTAGTTTTTCTTTTGTCTGCCTTCATCCATTTGATTGACTTGTTTTCTCTAAGACTGATCACTTCTCTCTTGATCTCTGTCAATGATCATTTGTTTTCCCGAGCCCTCATTCATTCGTATAGGTAATTGTTCACAGAAACCACAGCCATAAGCACAAGCTCAANCTTCATCCATTTGATTGACTTGTTTTCTCTAAGACTGATCACTTCTCTCTTGATCTCTGTCAATGATCATTTGTTTTCCCGAGCCCTCATTCATTCGTATAGGTAATTGTTCACAGAAACCACAGCCATAAGCACAAGCTCAAAACTTAGAGCGGGCTGGTATGGAATTAAATCAAGCGAGAGAGCAAGATCAACTTTCAACAACAGAGATCCATCAAGCAGATCGAATCGACGGCCATTGGGCGATCGGTATCACAAAGTTGCACGAAGTATAGCGTCAAAGTTCTGAAATCGCGAGGCCAATCCTATCCATTGATTATAGGAAGGACATGTGGTGCAAGATTAGCATTTTGTTGACTTGTTGAATGGAGCAGTCAAAGGGCATATTCATGAGGATTTGCGAAATGCTAAATCGTGAAAAGATCGTAGCCGTTGATCAAAAGAGAGATCTAGACCATCGAAATCCACATCTAGGCGCACAGGTGAAGATCAAATCTGGACCGTCAGATCCGAGCGTGTGAAGGAAGATCTAGACCGTTAGGACAAAGGTAGATTAGAGACGTCCGATGCAAGGGGACATGTGTCGCTCAATCCAAGAAATCATGATTTCATGACTCAGAGATTACAGCATGGAACACAGTGCAAAGTCGCGAAACGCAAAGTCGCGAAATGATCTGAGTTGTCCAACTAGGGGAACACATGGCAACAGATAAGAGAAATTGTGATTTCGCATTTCGGAGGTTTCATCATGTAGCAATGTGTGAAGCCTCGAGTCCCGAAATGTCGATAGCCAAGGTCCCGAAGTGTTGATATCCCGAAATGGCGATATTCTTCTGGGTCGTCCGATCAAAGGGGATGCGTGGTCCTTTATCCAAGAGATCGTGTTTTCGTGAGTCAGAGGTTTTTGTAAATGTGTTGAACCTGCATAGAATAGATCTAGCTAAACAATAATACACACATTTGCAGAGAGAATTGGAGAAAGAAGAAGAAGTAGAGAAAGAATAGAAGAATTCTCATTAACTATTTCTACACTCAAAGAGTGGATAATTTACAATAGATATAGGATACATGTGTAACTAATGAGCCATAGTGGTGGTCTAGATTGATCTAGACACACACCAACAGTTACAAGAGTAAACTGCCACCTAGTCTAGTCTCTCAGGCAGTTACAGGAGTGAACTGCCACTTGGCTAAGTTAACTAGTCAACTAGTCTTCAGTTAACTGACTGAACAAAGAGTAGTGAGTTGGTGATGATCCCAATGTCACATGGTAACAAAACCAATGCAACATCTAAACTCAACTCAACTAGTCAAACTGAAGTGTCAACTGAAAGAGAATATTCTCCCCTAAAACATAGGAGATTGGATAATGACTAATTATGAATAATAAACAAGGAATAACCTTAGGAAAAATAAATCCTAGGTGTGTGTGAAGTAACTCCAACACCCCCCCTGAACATCACTATGGTGAAAATAAAGAATGGGTCCCGGCTATGAGGCCATGTTAGGTACCCAAATACAAAATATACACTGAACTAAACGAGGAAAGAGGGAAAACCTCATGGGAACAAACCCCCACCCCCTCAAATTACAATGCATAAAATAAAAATTGATAAGGAACAAAAGGCAGTTGCTAAGAAACCATGTCCTTCACTCCAAGAAGACCCCGCAACTGTGCAAGTTTGTGTTCTTTGAAGATTTTGTTGAAGATGTAGATGTCTGCACGGATCTGATGAAGTATATGCATCATTTATATTTCAACACATATCCACTTTATCTTCTTGTAATGAATAATATCCAAATAAATTTTCAATGAAATTTTGAAAACCGTGCGGCCATTTCCAGAAAAATTCTGAAATTTTGTTGATTTTAAAACGATCATAACTTTACTTTCCGGACTCCATTTCAGACAATTTATTTTTTGAAATTGGATATTTTCCCGAGAGGAATTCAAATATCCAATTTGTTTATACAACTTTTTCTCATAAAGTATCATAATGGCATCTGATGTGCGCAGCTCCCTTTTTGTCTCCTGAGATGCATGCATGGTGCATGCAATAGTGTCTGCATGTGACTCCTGAGATGCATGCCATATATCCTCCACGTGAATTTCAGAAAATAAATCTGAAATGGAGTAGACATCATCTTCAATTATTGGAATACTAATTTCTGCAAAAACATTTGTAGAAGACTCTTCATAATAAGAGGCTTGATCTTCTGATGGCTTCTCTTCTGGCTCTATCTTTCCAATCCCTTGCATGCAATCTTCACAATATTCTTTATTCCCAAATAGAACCTCCAATATGGTCCATAATTCATTTGGAGTGAATTCTTGTGTGACATTACATACTTGGTGGAGAATTTATGGAGAAATAGACATGCGGATAAATCCTATGGCCATATCTTGTCTATTGAGAAAACCATTTTTCTCATCGACGAAATCAGGATCTACTTCCATTGCCATGGTTATTTGGTATAATCCTCTACTTCTGAGAAGAAGTAAATTCTTTGGCTTCCACTCCAAATAGTTATGAGGCGTGAGAAGTATTATCGGTGAGTAAAACATAAATTCCATATTTTCTGCGTTCTTCAATCTTCGGTACCTGCAAAAATAATTTGGTGTAGATTTTGCTTAGCAGTCTGTAGGATCTGATACCATGTAAATGTGTTGAACCTACACAGAATATATCTAGATAAACAATAATACACACATTTGCAGAGAGAATTGGAGAAAGAAGAAGTAGAGAAAGAATAGAAGAATTCTCATTAACCGTTTCCACACTCAAAGAGTGAATAATTTACAATAGATATAGGATACATGAGTAACTAATGATCCATAGTGGTGGTCTAGATTTATCTGGACACACACCAGCAGTTACAAGAGTAAACTACCACCTAGTCTAGTCTCTCAAGCAGTTACAGGAGTGAACTGCCACCTAGCTGAGTTAACTAGTCAACTAGTCTTCAGTTAACTGGTTGAACAAAGAGTAGTGAGTTGGTGATGATCCCAATGTTGCATGGTGACAAAACCAATGTAACATATAAACTCAATTCAACTAGTCAAACTGAAGTGTCAACTGAAAGAGAATATTCTCCAGGCGGAATATTCTCCCCTAAAATATAGGAAACTAGATAATGACTAATTATGAATAATAAATAAGAAATAACCTTAGGAAAAATAAATTCTAGGTGTGTGTGAAGTAACTCCAATAGTTTTAGCATTGAGCAAGGCGCAAGTTCCCGAAATGAAAAATCGCGACGCGCCTGGGAGTTAGGCCCACAATCACAGCCCGCAGTCAATATGGAAGCAGGGCCATAAAGAAAGGGAAACCGCTTGTCAAGCAACGGGTGGATGAAGTTGTTCAAGGAGAGGATCGTGGTCGTCTTATTCGAAGCAAATCCAACCATTGATCCGTACATACCATTTCACAGTTTCAGGCATCAAAACATTGTGAATCAAGGGGAGCTAGAAATCCCAAATTGCGAAATCCTGAAATCGCATTTGAGATAAGCACAAGGTCATGACCCACAGTCGCATGGGGCAAGGGAATGAAGTCGTGCAAAATATCGAAACACCCCTCTTGATCTTAGTAGAAGATCTTCGTCATTTCAAGGTGTCGAGATCAATTGGGGAGAGTCATGGGCAATGCCTGGAACATCCACAGATGTCAGACTCCATCTTGAGCCCGATGCAGGTATTTAATGAAAATGGGAAGGTGGTTGAAACCTCGTTTCACCACATAAATGGAAAGCATGGAAGATTCGGCCGTGAAGGGAAGATTGTCGACCGAAAGTTTCATGTCATGGATTTTATTGTAAATCCCATACCGATCTAATATTGTGTCTGACAAAAGAATGCAAGTGCAGCCTGACAGAAGAAGAAGAAGACGTTGAGTCTTGAATGCAATGACCAGAGTGTGCTTCTGAAGGGAGCAAGTTCCTTTGAGTATAAATACTAAGTTTTGATATTTTGTTAAGGTCGATGGTTGAGCTAGGCTCCCGTATTGTAAAGTTTTAATGAAGCTTTGGTTCTTCTGGTTATGTATCTGTAGTTGAGACTTCTTGTTTAATGTAATTCATCTTTCTTACTCCAACTTATTTTCCTCTGTTACTGAGAGGATTCATGATGACTGATTCACATGAATTGTTGTGAGTGTGTTATGATGAATGCTTGATTGTAATGTTGTTATAATTTCTTTAAGTTTCTCTGAGATTTGAATTTCAAGAAGATATTGTGTTTAAGTCTTTCCTCTTTGGGCTGCTGGAAGACCTGATGTCTGTGGCAGACCTCTACACCCTTCTCACCAAAGTATTCCTCCTATTCACCCTTACTACAACCTACTGACTGAAGTTAAACTAAGACCTCACTTGCTTGTGCATACCAGTCCAGTTTTCTGAGTTAAGACGATATTTTCTTGAGACTGCGCCCATTTGACCATATTATAACCAATTTGTGACATAAAATTCTGATGGGTATCGGGCTTACCTCTATCGCAATCCAGAGGTGACCTCTGGTGCTAACATTTTTGGCGCCATTGTCGGGGACGAATTGAATATTTTCCCTGGGATTGAACGACAAATCTTACTAGTTATGAAGGTGCATCAGAGCTTAGTACATCAGAGATTGCAACTGTGCACCTGGCGACTCCATTGATGCGACTCAACTATTTCAATTGTGGCTTCTAGAGGCAAACACACGAGGTCTACTCCACGGCTGCCTCTAGAAACACCTGAAGCTGACCTAGAGAAAATTATTAGAAAGGGAAAGGCCCTCCGAGAAAGTAATTCTACTGTTGAACCAAGTATTTCTGATGATTTTCACTATCCTCTTGTAGAAACTCCAATATATTCTTCTCGCTTCCCTGTTATACCGTTTTTTGGAGTTTCCCGAAGTTTAAGGCTTGGGAGTGTTCCTGTTGAGTTTTCTCCTCCTGGTTTTGGATTGGAAGGAGAAAGATTTGTCACTCCTATTTCCCCTGAAGTTGTACCTTGGCTCATACCCAGGACCTTAGGATATTTTCCCACTCCAGGTTTTAATATCCCTTCCCTTG
Source organism: Picea sitchensis (assembly GCA_010110895.2). Classification (NCBI taxonomy): domain Eukaryota; kingdom Viridiplantae; phylum Streptophyta; class Pinopsida; order Pinales; family Pinaceae; genus Picea; species Picea sitchensis. The sequence goes on along the minus strand of SNQJ01S0029447.1, from coordinate 31,203 downwards.
TTAGAGTTGTTGCAGGGGAAGCCTCTGTTCCTCCCAACTCTGCAGCCTTTTTCTCAAACACTCAGTTGTTTCCTTCTTCTTCCGGAAATTCAATTCCTGTCTCGCCTATCCACACTCCATCTCCTCCTATTTCTCCTCAAGTTCACATCCAAATGGCAGGTGCTAATCCTCCTAGGAACAAGATGGATGAGATATTGGCTGTGAGATACGCCCCTCTGGTCTTACCTCAACCTATGAATGTTCTCCCAGCCACAGACTACCTTAAGTATATTCCCCAGTTCACAGGGGAGGGAGACGCGGTGGTATAAGATCACCTTTCATCCTTTTATAGATTTGCAGAGATTCAGGCCATAGAGAATGAAGATGTGTGGATGAGAGTTTTTGTACAGAGCCTCGATGGTGATGCCAGGGAATGGTTTAAGGACTTGCCTCATGGATATATTGACGAGATCACTGCCCTGGATGATGCATTCTTAAGGAACTGAGGGAATAAAAAAGATCTCCTTTATTATATTACATAATTTCGGGCACTTAAGAGAGAGGAGGGGGAATCTGTTTCAGACTTCTCAAAGAGATTTAATAAAATGTATAAAAGGATTCCAGTCAAAGTTAAGCCTACAGAAATCTCTGCCAAAATGACTCATGCTAATGCTTTCCACCCTGACTTTTTCCTACTGTTGAGAGAAAGAAGAGCTACCTCTTTGGCTCATATGCAAGATGAAGCCCTTGAAGTAGAATCCAATATATTGGCAGCTGACAAACTTAGGGGTAAAGATGACAGAGACAAGGGAAAAGGTAAGTCTAAAGGTTCGACTTCTAGTTCTTTTGTTTCCCTCCCTCAAACAGATGAAATGACCAAACTACTAAAATCACTTTATGCTAGAATGGAAAAGATTGAATTAGAAGGAAAGAAGAACTACATAAATCCCCAAAATGTCGATAACAGAGGTAACTATAGGAGGCCTAACAATACTCCTCAGATTATCGAAAGAGACCAGAGGAGCAGAGACAGGGATGATCAAAAAATCTAGACCCCTCTCCAAAATAATCTTGTTGTTGATGAAGAAGAAGGGGATGAAGACCTTGATCCTGTAATCCACTGCCTTGGGGACACCTCCTCTCTTCCTCACTTAACTTAGTTTGCATATAAGGAATATCTCATGTACAGTCAGTTGAATGAGTTGAGAAAAGGGGACAAGGCCAATAACAACCCCAATAGATATAACCTTAGGTCCAAGAAGAAAGAAGGAAAGCCTAATTTTCCTGAGGAACCTACCAGAGCAGAGAAGCCTACTTAAGATGTAGTAGATGACAACAAAGGTAAGAAAGTTTGAACCCCCTCTCAAGTGGCCATAACTCCTGTCCCAGAAGTGAAATAAATCCTAAAGTGTACATCCCCTTTTAATTTTGAGCATGAGATTCAGAAGATTAGGATCCATGTACCCCTTTCAAAGCTGGTCAAGCATGAATATTTCCAAAGGAGCCTCTCTAAGCTGTTGATGATTGAACCCACAATTCATCCCATAGACTCAATCAATTTGCAAGATGAAAAGACAATAGTTATCTTAAGACCTCTGATAGAACACAAAGATGATTCATCCCCTCCCTTCTATACATCACTGAATATACATGATAAGGTGTTGCATAATTGTCTGATGGATTCAGGGGCATCTCATAATCTCATGCCCAAAATTGTCATGGAAGAACTGGGATTGGAAATCACAAAATCTTACCATGACTTGTATTCCTTTGACTCTAGGAAAGTGCAATGTCTTGGGGTTATCAAAGACCTAGTTGTGTCTTTGTTTCAGCTGCCCATGAAAAGTGTGGTTATGGACATTGTAGTGGTTGATGTTCCCCCCAAGTTTGGCATGATTTTTTCAAGATATTGGATAAAAAGACTTGGGGGAACCTTGCAAATGGACCTCACGTATGTCATTATTCCTGTGTTTGAGGGGGAGCATAGAAGGATTTACAGGGAATCCCAACTGGCATATATTATTAGTGATGAAGCAAACCCCACCAATCATCCTATCTTTGCACTTGACATTGATCTGGGGTCTAGTTTTTTACAGCTCATTGATGATCCCGAGCCTCCCCTTAAACTCAGAAAGCAATCTGTTACTTATGTTTGGAAGATGTTCTTTGATGGAGCCTCTTCTAAGGATGTTGTTGGTGTTGGAGTGGTTTTTATTTCACCTTCTCGAGAGACCATATCTCTGTCCTACAAACTGGAATTTGAAGCTACCAATAATGTGGCAAAGTATGAAGCTCTTGTTTTGGGCTTAAGGGTTGCAAAGGACATGGGGATCAAGGAAATTTCTGTGTTTGGGGATGCAGAATTGATTGTTAATCAGATTAGAAATTATTATCAATCTAAGCATCTCAAGCTCAAAACGTATAGAAATGAAGAGTGGGACCTGATTGACATTTTTTTCTTGGCTTTCAACATTTCATTCATTCCGAGAGAGGAAAACACAATGGTTGATTCTTTGGTTGTTTCAATGAGCAATTTTAGAGTTCCCCTGCCACCCAAGCTCAGGTATGATATAGAAGTAAAATATAGGCCCTCTATACCTGACAATGTCAAGCATTGGAAGGTGTTTGAGGATGATCTTGAGATCAAAAGGTTCCTGGAGATTGTTGAGGAATTTTCATCATTGCATATAGATCAGGATCCTAATTCTGAAAATGAGCCTTGCACTGATGTATTTTTAAATAAAATTGCTAATCATCGTATTGTGCAGTTGCCTAGAAATCACATTCTGAAGGGACTAGTCCCTTTGGAAAGGATATTTGACAGTAATGATGTGGAAGTAAAATCTAAGAGGCCCATTGATGATGTTGAGATATCTAAGTGCAACATTGGTACAAAGGAGAATCCAAAATTTGTCAAGTTGTCAAGCAGCTTGTCGAGGGAGAAAAAGTCTGAGTATGTTGAGCTATTAAAAAAGTTTGTTGATGTGTTTGCCTGGACTTAGGAGGATATTAGAACATACAACACCAACATTAATGAGCACAAGATCCCACTAAAGGAAGAAGCCAAACCATTTAGGCAGAAGTTAAGACAAATAAATTCTATGTTGTTGCCTATCATGGAGAGAGAGGTGAAGAAGATTTTGGACGCTAAGATTATTGTGCCATTGAGATATTATGAGTGGGTGGAAAATTTGGTCCCAGTAAGAAAGAAAAGTGGAGAAATCAAACTTTGTGTCAATTTTAGAAACCTAAACAAGAGCTCAAAGAAGGACATCTACCCTTTGCAAAAATGGAACACATATTACAGAGGGTGACTGGTGCATCTAGAATGTCCATGATTGATGGCTTTTCTGGCTACAATCAGATCTTTGTTTTTCTTGAAGATAGAGAAAAGACACCTTCACCACTCCTTGGGGTACATTCATGTATGCCAAGATGCCTTGTGGATTGATGAACACAGGGGAAACCTTTCAACGAGCTATGGATATAGCTTTCATCGGAGAAAAAGACAAATTTGTGGTCATCTATCTGGATGATGTCATGGTTTTCTCCAGTTCTGATGTAGAGCATTGTGAGCATTTGAAATGGGTTTTCTTGAAATGCAAGAAATTTGGTATCTTCTTAAACCCCAAGAAATCATTATTTTCCATGAAGGAAGGGAAATTACTGGGGCATATAGTATCTGCTGAGGGAGTAAGGATTGATCCCAACAGGGTGGAAGCGATCCAAACCTTGTCACTCCCTAGGTCCAGGAAAGAAGTCCAGTCTTTCCTGGGAAAGATTAATTTTTTGACGAGGTTTGTTTCCAATTTTTCTGAATTGGTAAAGCTTATAACAACCATGTTGAAGAAGGGAAATGAATTTAAGTGGACTACTGAGTCTCAGAATTATTTTGATCAGATAAAAAAATCATTGACTGAAGCACCTGTGCTTGTTAGTCCTGATTACTCAAAAGATTTCCTCATTTTTTCATTTGCTTCATTTGATACAGTAGCGGTTGTTTTGTTGTAGAAGAACGCTGAGGGGCTGGAGCAACCTATTTCATTTTTCAGCCCGACATTAAGGGACGCTGAGGTAAAATATGAAATCATGGAGAAGTAGGCCCATGCTTTGGTAAAGTCTCTCAAAGCCTTCAGAGTCTATGTGTTGCACTCAAAGGTTATTGCATATGTTTCGTCAGCGTCTGTGAAGGACATTCTCATTTCGCCCAACATAGATGGAAGGAGGAGCAAGTGGATTTCCCAGCTCCTTGAATTCGATTTGGAAATAAACCCCACCAAGTTGGTTAAAGGCCAAGGATTAGCCAAGCTATTGGCTGAATCTAATTACGAGGCCTTGGGGGTTAATTTTAGCAGCAGGGGTGATTTTAAGAACCCCCCCTAAATTTATATGTATAATAAATGGGTGAATCCCCATGATACATAGGAAAAATTGAAGGCTATTTTATCAATAATATAAAATGTATATATAATTTTTTGGCGAATATTTTAGTCAAT
>SNQJ01S0029447.1:7381-26718 GCA_010110895.2 Picea sitchensis | reverse complement strand
CGATGGTGGCAATATCTCAGACAACAACTGCAGTGGCAATTTCAGTTGATAGTGCACCCAAGCATAAAAGAGTTTTAGAGACACTATCCAACATAGATTCACTAATTTTTCTATACAAATATTGGGAGTGAAGAACCATGGGACAAAATGTTACAAACAAGAAGTGGAAGTTGAAAATGAGGTGGAGAAGGAAATAGCCAAGAGGACATCAGAATTTATACAATGTTGCAAAAAAGTTTAACATAGAAATACAAGATACTCTAGTAAGTTTTGGAATAGTAGTGTTTGAAAAAGTGCAAGTAAATCAATGAGAGCTCTTGGAAAATTTCAAACAAGTCCTAATGAGGTGAGGAGACAGTGCACACCAAAAGGAATAAACTTCAATTACCAAATTAAAGCCCTCGCGCGGCACCTTCCGAGTTTCTTCTGCTCTGAACAGGCAGCTCCACGGACCACCAAGCTAATAACTGTAACAAATTCTAGTTTCTAACTTTCTCCTGCTCTGAACAAGCAGCTCCACCACTAGCATCTCTTGCCCTCTTTCCGTTCTGTCAAGGGGAAATAAACACAAAAATTCAATATAGCATCTCTTGCCCTCTTTCCAAATTTCGTTCCGTCGAGGGGAAATAAACTCAAAAATTCAATATATGTAAATCGGGCCTTGGGGATTTAGAGATTTTCTGGATGGTCACTAGATAGTAGACTCTGTAGTTCTCACGAACGAACTAGAAAAGTAACAAAGATATGATTTTAACCTGATGCCATACAATTTATACCAGGTGGGAGGGCCAAAATGTAGCTACCCAGTGCCCATACCAAAAAATCTGGGCGAATTAAACCATAAACCTCGATTTTACCAAATGGCAAGGCGAAGAAGCTATCAGAAATTCCCATACTTCTAGAAATTTGGCTAATGGAAGCTTGTCCCTCCAAATTTTAGGGGCGAAATATAAAAAAAAAATTCCTCTATCTCTCCTAAAAACAAGGGCTAACCCTGTACACGATTTTTCCCCTAAAATAAATTATAGGCTAATGATATAGGTTTTAAAAAATCACTTTAATACAATAAATTCACCCAATAAAAAATTGGAAGCCCCTAAATTTCGCCCATGAGAGAAATTTCGCCCCTAAAATCATCTATGTTTAGCAGCACTTGCTCAGAAAATCAACAGGCTAAGTTGTCTCATACAGGCCCACAAGTCATCCCTCCATTGGCAAACTACACTTGGTACAAATACATTATATTTTTTCTGCAGGAGTTGCGACCTCCAGATGGTATGGGAAAAAACAAGGAAAGAGATCTTAAGCTCAAAGCAATTAAATATTGCCTTATTGAGCAGGTTTTGTATTGGAAAGACCCTCTGGGAATGCTTCTGAGATGTTTAGACCCACTAGAGGCCCAAAATATTATGTTTGATTTTCATGATAGCCTATGTGGGGGACATCACTTCTAGAGAACCACGGCCTACAAAATTCTCAGGGCTGGGTATTTTTGGCCTACTCTGTTCACTGATGTCTGTGTGAAAATTAGAGCTTGTATTAAATGTGAAAAATTCATTGGGAAGTAGCAGCTGAAATCCCTGCCTTTGAAACCTATGGTTGCTCTAGGGCCCTTCGAACAATGGGGCCTATACTTCATTGGGGAAATTCATCCCGCATCAAGCGGTCAGCATAGATGGATCCTGACTGCCACAAATTATTTTACCAAGTGGTTAGAAGTTATCCCCACAAGGAGTGCTTCTCATAAGGTGATCATTGGTTTTCTAGAGGATATTATAGTAAGGTTTGGTTGTCAAAACAGAATCATCACTGATAATGATGCATCCTTCAAGGCTGAGCCACTGACCAATTTTTGTGAGCAGTTCGGAATTTCATTGATCCACTCTACCCCTTACTATCCACAAGGCAATGGATTAGCAGATTCCTCTAACAAAATCCTAATAAAGATCATCAAAATATTGTTAGAATACAACAAGAAAACATTGGATTCAAAGCTCAAGTTTTCTCTATGGGCTGACAGGGTGACAACAAAGAGGTCCCTAGGCATCTCCCCTTTCTAGCTTGTATATGGAACTGAAGCAGTTTTTCCTTCTCATCTCACCTTTCCGGTGGAAAATTTCTTCCAAGACTGCCAAGAAGAGCCTGATGACATGATCAAGAGAATACATCAACTGGTAGAAGTGAAACAGTCTAGGGAGTAGCTTCTAGAAAAAGCAAATGAAAGTCAACAAAAGATCAAGCAAGCCTTCGACAGAAAGGTGAGAAAAGAGGATTTCCAGCTGGGAGATCTAGTACTCAAATGGGATGAACCAAATCAGGACAAGGGAAAGCATGGTAAACTCGAAGACCTTTGGGTCGGACACTTCAATATTGCTGAGGCATTTTCAAATAATACTTACAGGTTTCAGAATCTAGAGGGTGATGAAGTTTTTGGTGGCCCAATAAGTGGGCACTTCCTAAAAAAAAATTTTGTTTAAAGCTCCAGTCAGTGTCCCACCATTGTAAATATCATTCATGTTTTATGTTTATTTTGTTTTGTTTTTAATAGAAGACTCCACGACCCAACATTAAGGCACTGAAGTCGCAAAAGGATTTCTTAGAGCCTAATAGGGAGGAATATATCCCCCATGGAGCCTAATTTTATCACATAAACTTGTCAAAACCTTAAAGGTTTATGATTTCTACCTAAGTCTGTATTTTTGTCTGTCTCTCCTCCTTTTGCAAACCTAATTGTAAGTTTTTCCTCTCGACTTGTAGTTTTTCTTCTATCTGCCTTCATCCGTTTGATTGACTTGTTTTCTCTAAGACCAATCACTTTTCTCTTGATCTCTGTCACTAATCATTTGTTTTCTCGAGACCTCAGTCAGTCGTCCAGGTAATTGTTCATAGAAACCACATCCATAAGCACAAGCTCATCACTTAGAGCAGGCCGGTATGGACTTAAATCAAGTGAGCGAGCAAGATCATCTTTCAACGATAGAGATTCATCAGGCAGATCGGATCGATGACCATTGGGCGATCGGGATCACATATTTGCACGAAGTATAGCGTCAGAGTTCTAAAATCGCGAGGTCAATCCTAGCCATTGATCCGAGGAAGGACACGTGGTGCAAGATTAGCATTTTACTGACTTGCAGAATGGATCAGTCAAAGGGAAGATTCATGAGGATTTGTGAAATGCGAAATTGCGAAAAGATCACATCCATTCATCAAAAGAGAGATCTGGACCATCGAAATCCATGTCTAGGCACGCAGGTGAAGATCAAATTTGGACCGTTAGATCCAAGCACGTGAAGGGAGATCTGGACCGTTGGGACAAAGTTAGATTAGAGTCGTCTGATGCAAGGGGACACGTGTCGATCGATCCAAGCAATCGCGATTTTGTGACTCAGATATTTTAGCATGGAACACAGTGCAAAGTCGTGAAATGATCTGAGTCATCCAACTAGGGGAACATGTGGCAGTAGATAAGCGAAATCATGATTTCGCGTTTCATAGGTTTCAGCATGGAGCAAGGCGCAAAGCCCCGAGTCCCTAAATGTCGATAGTCAAAGTCCCAAAGTGTTGATATCCTGAAATGTCGATATTCTTCTAGGTCGTCCAATCAAAGGGGACGCGTGTCACCTGATCCAAGAGATAGTGATTTCATGAGTCAGAGGTTTTAGCATGGAGCAAGGTGCAAGTTCCCAAAACGTGAAATTGCAACGCGCCTGGGAGTTAGGACCACAATCACCGCATGTGTTCAATATGGAAGCAGGGCCATAAAGAAAGGGAAAGTGCCTGTTGAGCAGCAGGAAGCTGAAGTTGTTCAAGGAGAGGATCGTGGCCATCTGATTCGAAGAAAATCCAACCGTTGATCCAGATGGACTGTTTCATGGTTTTGCGCATCGGAACATTGTGAATCAAGGAGAGAGAGAACTCCCAAATTGTAAAATCCCAAAATCTCATTTGGGATAAGCGTGAGGTCATTACCCACAGTCGCGTGGGGAAAGGGAATGGAGCCGTGCAAAATATCGAAACACCCCTCTTGACCTCAGTAGAATATCTGCGTGATTTCAAGGCGTCGAGATCAATTGGGGAGAGTCATGGGCACCACCTGGAACATCCATGGATGTTAGACTCCTTCCAGAGCCCGATGCAGGTAGTTAATGAAAATGGGAAGGTGCTTGAAACCTCATTTCACCACATAAATGGAAAGCATGGAAGAGCCGACCGTGAAGGGATGATTGTCAGCCGAAAGTTTCATGTCATGGATTTTCTTGTAAAGACCATACCGGTCTAATATTGCGTCTAAAAAAAGAATGCAAGTGTAGCCTGACAGAAGAAGAAGCAGATGCCGAGTCCTGAATGCAATGAACAGAGTGTGCTTCTGAAGGGAGCAACTTGCTTTGAGTATAAATACTAAGTTTTGATAGTCTTTTAGGGTCGATGGTTGAGCTAGGCTCCCGTATTGTAAAGTTTTAATGAAGCTCTAGTTCTTCTGGTTATGTATCTGTAGTTGAGACTTCTTGTTTAATGTAAGTCAACTTTCTTACTCCAATGTATTTGCCTCTATTACTGAGAGGATTCATGATGACTGATTCACATGAATTGTTATGACTGTGTTATGATGAATGTTTGATTGTAATGTTGTTATAATTTCTTTGAGTTTCTCTGAGATTTGAATTTCAAAAATATCTTGTGTTTAAGTCTTTCCTCTTTGGGCTTCTGGAAGACCTGATGTCCGCGACAGACCTCTACACCCTTCTCACCGAAGTCTTCCTACTATTCACCCTTACTACAACCTATTGACCAAATTTAAACTAAGACCTCACCTACTTGTGCATACCAATCCATTTTTCTGAGTTAAGACGATATTTTATTGAGACTGTGCCCATTTTACCATATTATAACCAATTTGTGACATAAATTCTGATGGGTATCGGGCTTACCTCTACCGCAATCTAAAGGTGACTTCTAGTGCTAACAGAGGGAATGTCTTCTTTGGATATAACTCAACAACCAAAATCACAATACATGAAAGGGTTGGATTGTTGAAGACGAAATCCTTGAATCCCCTACTGGTATTCTACATATTCCAGGTTTGATTAGAAACCCAATATCTATGACTAAGATGAGGGATGCAGGTGTGAAAACTGCATTAAAAAATGATACATGCAATATGGTTTTAGGAGCAATGGTGTTGTTCCAGGGAGTTTGTAACATCTATGTTTATAATCCCCATTTTAGCATTGTAATTAAATACAATCTACGGTTGCGGGCCTGAATATGTAATTTGTAAACATTGTGTATGATCGTAATAATAAAATAAATGTGATGTTGGATACGGGTGGACATTGACAGAGTAATTAGGGGATAAGTTTTCTCAAGAGAGGGGAATGTCTTAGAAGGGGATCCAAGGGGGGGTAATTATTCATGGGTATTAGTTTCAACCCACTTTCCTAAAATTATTACTTTGAGTGAACCTTCTAATTCCTTTTTGAGTGTATGAGAGCCCAATCATTAAACACATGTAAGAGGGGTTGGTGGAAAAATTCACATCCCATAGTTATGAGAGCATGTGGGCTAAGTACAATCAACATTGGGGAATGTGAGTCAACTATCATGGGTAAAAGAGAAATATGAGTGGCCATTGTGGGCAGTTTTTACATGAAGTTTTTGGAGCAGCGAGGGAGTGGAGAGCATTAGAAATTGAAGGAAACCATAGTAGGTACTATGGGAAACTTGTTGGATATTTTGTTGCATGAATAAGTAGGTTGTTAATCCTATAGAGAGGGAGATTTCTATGTGCGTGAATCTCCATTGAAGAATGAGTTGTTTTGTTAGTTTTCTTTGGGCATCTAGCATCCCTAGAGTCCTCAACATTAGAGATTCTTATCCAACTTTGTGTTGGAGCCCTAGAGGGAAGAGGGAAGTCCTGAGGGACTGTGTGCAGTGAAGGGGTATCCCAAATCCTTGGGTTTCACAGGTTGAGGGGAAGAGAGAGTTGGACGATTGGGAAAACTATCTTGTTGAGGGAGTGGATTGGGTTGTGAGAGATACCATGTTTTTTGGAATCGTAGCCCCAACTCATGGGTGATTTGTTACTAATATTTGGAGCAATAAATATATGGTTGGGAGGAATTTCTGTCCCATGTAGTCAATTACTCATTTGTTGTTAAAAGATTAGTGGTTTTATCATTGTTTATCATTTTTTATTCATGGGTTTTTATTGTTTAATATGAACTTTGATTTTTAAGAAAATATATGTTGTTGTGTATGAGTTTTAATCGGTTGCATTCATGTTGTTAATTATTTCTACTAGATGCATAATTTTTTATTTTGATTTTAGAGTGCATTTAGTTCATGGTATCCGGAAAAAATTTATAGGTAAGGTAGTGGGGACACTACAGAGTGGTATTAGAAAAAAATTTATGGGTAAGGTAGTGGGGACACTACAAAGTGGTATTAGAAATTTTTTTGTGGGTAAGGTAGTGGGGACACTACAGATTTTGAATTGGAACTCTATAAAATCTATTGAGAAGCATTATTATTGATGGGTGTAATAGTAATATCGATCATAAGAATGAAATAGATAGAACTCCAACTCTTTCTAAAGAGAAGACAATGCTCTGGCATCAAAGAATGGGACATATTCGAGAGAAGGGACTTCGTGATTTGCATAGTAAGGTGTGGTTGAAAGTATTATTGATTGTTCTTTAGATTTTGATTTCTATGAACATTGTGTATATGGTATAGAGAATTGAGTGAGAATCCAATCTGGAGCTACAAGAGAAAAAGTGATCTTGGAGTTAATACACAATGATGTGTTTGGACCTATACCTATTCAATCACTAGGAAGAAATATGTACTATATCTCATTTATAGATGATTTCTCTAGGAAAACATGGTTGTATCTCCTATAAAAGAAATGTGAGGTTTTTAGTAAATTCAAAGAGTATAAGGCTTTTTTAGAAAACTATAAAGAGAAGAAAATCAAAGTGTTAAGGATGGCTAATGGCGAGAGTTCTATGGGATAGATTTTGAGTAGTTCTATAAAGAGTACATAATAACATGACAAAATACTTCTGCATACACACCTCAACAAAATGGTGTTGTAGAAAAGATGAACATGATGTTGATAGAAAAAGCCAAGAAGTATTCTTAGTGGTGTAGGCTTAGAACATAAATGTTAGGCAATGGAACTAAGTATCGTGTGTTATCTGATCAAGCAATTACCTACATCAAAATTGGTTGATAAGACTCATCATGAGGCATGGAATGATAGGAAACCCTCTCTTGAACATGTTATAGGTTTTCGTTGTGATGCTCATGTGCATGTTCCTAAGGAGAAAAGGAGAAAGATTGACAACAAAGGAGAAAAATGTGTATTTATTGGTTATATATATGGAGTAAAAGGCTACAAACTTTGGAATCTAGTAACCAAGATGTTTATTTCTAGTCATGATGTGATCTTCAAAGAGATTAACAATATTTCCAAACATGGAGATGAACCAAGAGAAGGAGAACCAATGAAAATATAGATTGAGCCAGAGAATGGAGAATCTGACTCAATGGATGAAGATGAGTTAAATGAATCAGATGAAGAGAATAAACCGTAGACCTTGGTCTTGAAGATATGTTTTTGAGTAAGAAGGAAAAATGAAAGGTATAGTCCACCTTATTGTCATTCTTCCTTTGGTTTATCTTCTATTGACGTTGATCCTAGATTCGTTGTTAGAGAGCCAATTGATTCTTAGGAAGGTAAACTCTAGAAACAGACCATGGTTGAAGAATGGGGGCCTTAAACAAAAATGATGCATGGGACTTGGTTAAGTTACCTAATAGAAGAAAACATGTTGCTATCAAATGGGTTTTCAAGAATAAGCTCAATGCAAAAGACAAAGTGGAGAAGTACAAGGCTCATTGGATGGAGATTTACTTGGAGAAGAAGAATATTCGATGTGGACATGTGAAGTGGTTTATGGGCATATCAAATGGAAATAGTGGTGCAACAATGAAAGCGGAAGGACAAACAATATCAAATCATATGCAGAATGGTGTTATCCAACACACGACGGTGAGATATGGAGAGAGGATCAAATCAGAGCATAGCCACCATAGTGGAATGCTTTATGACATAATAACAATTAAAAAATATCATTAGAAATTATAACATTACCATGTCAGTGTTGAGAGTTAATGCCAAGAATGTAAGAGTATTCACATTATGGTTTAGAATTGAATACATTAAGAAAGGATGCTTGATGGATAGATGGATGACATGCACGTTGTAAGTGGGCATGGTGTGCACTGACAAGGTTGTTGAATATTTAATGTCTTGGTGTATTTGAGGTTTTGGGAGGTGGGGTCAATGAGACCACTACTCACAAAGGTTTTTTGTAGAGAGTGGTCAGTGAAGGCCATGATTGCAAGTTCCCAAAAACTCCAAATCCCAACCAAATGCACCATTGCCTCTCTGCTTCATATGGTCAAATACCAAAGAAATCCTCATTCACATGGAAAGTAAGTATCCCTACACACCACAATTACTATATATATATATATATATATATATATATATATATATATATATATATCATTAGTTACTTGATAGTCCCTTTCATATCAAGCAAACAATTCTCATTGAAAACTAACAAACTAAAATAACCCTATGTAAACATCGGATAATAGAATATATGAAACTAATAGAGTGCATTACAAAAGTGATTGTGTGTGGAAATATTTTTGAAGGTTGCATAAGAAAACATAATTCCAGTGATGGAAAAGAAAAATCTCCCATATCAAGTTTGCTTGCAATTTTTTTTTTCTTTCAATCAATTAAATCTTGAAGTAAAAATGTTGATACACAAAGCAATGGCCCATTATCAATGCAATGACTCACATACATGTGTGATCCGGATTTATGAGTGGAACAAAATGAAACCACATATTTATAATATTAACATAGAGACACAGTGAACAATAACATAGATACAGTAAACCTTGGCTTCTATTGAATAAGAAATATGTTGAAAACTGTAAAATGCAGACTGAAAACAAGCTTGCTAGAATGATGGCAGTTTCTCTCTGAGAAGAGATGTGGCAGCTACGCACATTCGCAAGAAGATGAGTACAATGAGGCTCTGAAGGAAATTTTACAATAAACATGAATTCCAAAACCATAGACATAAAAAAAACTAACCCGAGGAGATGAAGCGCCAAAAGTCATGTGGGCTCAGTTGGGGTAAGTTAGTACATCAACTTCCCAGGGTCGTAACTTTTTCTTACGATCTTTGTTTAGGGCGCACGATAGCTCGTTGGAAAGGTATTGATGAGGAGCTTGATTTAGGGGGATCAATCAAAACCTTTGTATATTAATGAGGTGCTTTATTGTGAAAAAGTGTCGTTTAGGCCCTCAAAATGGCCTCGGAAGTTCAGGAATTGAAAAACTGCTAAAAATAGTAAGTTTTCAAAAAAACTATTTTGAACCAGTTGGACAAGGTGGGTGGCCACTGAGATCCTCCTAGATCAATGTGCAATAGATCTAACACAATATGGTATCCACAAGCACAAGCCTTTCAATAGAACAATACCAACACAAGGCTCGCAAGGAACTACGCCAATTGATGTAGAACATGTGGATGCTACAATAGGAGATACAACTGGATAATAAGGAATTTGAATGATTTTTTTTTTAAGGGCCATATTGTATTGCAATGTGGTAAATGAAAACAATAACTACAACTAGAACAATAATAAGAGGATTATGAAAAACGCAAAGGTGGGCACACAGAAGAACGAAGAAACCAGAGAAAAAGTAAGAAAAGGGGATGAAAATCAACACAAACACAAAGAAGAACAACACTTAATCAATGAATAGTGCATGGTTAAAGTAAAAGTGATTTGTTGATCAACGAATAGAAATAAATCCATGATCATCCAACAAATCTCTATAGCTATCAACATGTGAACAATCACATCAACACATACACTCCATTAAAGAGGAAACACCTTATGACATAAAAATGTTAAATAAACATAAGCATAAATGCACACAAGGTAAGGAATGGTTTACCAACTTTATTCTTAAGGTGAAGCTATTATCATTATGATGTGTAAATACATATATATTCAAAATTTTCTACCAAGGCTCGAACTTTATTATTGAGGCATGACATAAGACTTTATTATTAAGGAATAAGACTTTATTATTAAGGAATAAAGGTAATAAGAGTGAGGTGAGACTTCATTATCTAGGCATAAAGGCAATAATAGTGAGTGAGATTTTAAGGTCTACTTTTTAGCACTTTATGTTATTATCATGATTATTTTTATAATCTCAATCTAACTCAACTCAATCCAAAATCCCTTAAATGTCCAATATATTTGTCATCGCTATTTATACGGTTTATTTTTTAGCACTTTATGTTATTATCATAATTATTTTTATAATCTCAATCCAACTCAACTCAATCCAAAATCCCTTAAATGTTCAATATATTTGTCATCGTTATTTATATGATTAATACGAAAATTTGTTATAAATCTAACTTAACCCAATCCAAGATTTTTTAAATGTCTAAAATGCGTTTCAACGTCATTTATATGATTAACATATCAATTTCATATTGTCTGACAAGGTTATAGTGACATGATAAGATGCCATTTCTCTTGTACTATATGTATGTGTCAAATAATTTACCAAAATAAATTGATTAGTTAATGTGTGGTTTAGTCTTCATTTGATTATTAATCATTTTTTTTTTAAAACACATCAATTCTCTCTATATATAACCTTACAACATTTTAATTCTCAACACACTTTGCATTCACACCAATTCTCAATTATACTTGAGAATTTTTAAAGTCACACCAAACAATTCAAGTCATGGTTGGTGAAGTTTTTAAAATGAGCTATGTCCTCAATGTTGGTTATGGTGTGCTTGAGAATTTTTAATAATCACACCAAGCAATTCAAGTCAAGGTTGGTGAAGTTTTTAAAATAAGCTATGTCCTCAATGTTGGTTATGGTAAATCTATTTTACTATTAAAATTACATATCAACTTAATCAATAGCATAAGTATGTATACACTATATATTTGTATTATATATATATATATATATATATATATATTAATTATTTTTATTATAAGATTTAAATTTATTTTTTTTTTTTCTATATGTTAAACAAAAGTACAAGAGAAATGTAACTTATAAAATTGGAGGTTAAATTTGATTTTTATATTTAAAATAAATTTTATTATAGAGTTTAATGGATTAATAATTAAATTTAGTGTTTAATAATTAAATTTAATAAAAAATTAATATTAGATGTTTAATATTTATATATTATTTTTTGTTTTTTTTCCACGGGGAAAGTTTCTCGTTTATATTCAACAGTATATAAATTTTTTACAGTGTAGCATATAAAATGCCTGCAAATGGTGACCTGTGTCCACTATGGGCAGCACGTATCCTGTCATTTGAAGAACAATAACTTTGTCACGCATACAGTCAGAAAACGAGCAGATCACTGCCATGATCTTACTCATTAGTATTGACACATTAGTATTGCTACTTTGAAATAGCAAATGTTAAATTTAGAAAGCATTATCTAATGATTTATGAAACACGTAAAATATTGAATTTAACTAAAAATTGTGGTTAAATGTAATTATTAATAATTATAATGTCATGATCTTTTTAATTCAAAAACAATGACATCATGTTCATAGTAAGGAAAAAGTAACATCAATCATTTGGTATGGTCGAAATTGATTAAACAACACATATCCAACATACCAATGATTAATAAAGTCAATTATTATCACTATGAAGTAATAAAGTCATTAATATATCACTATTCTTAAGTGATGGCCCATTAATACATGCACAAAGCTTAGAAAGAACCAAATCTTAAAAAAATCCTCCTTCACAAAGGATTTTCATCTTTGGATTGAAAGATAAAGTTATGTTATTGGATTTTACAATGAATGTTCACATTGTGCTCATATCATGAAGAAAAGTGTAAGAAATGTCAAGAAAGAAAATAACCCAAAAGATTGGAAATTGGAAGAAATGCCAAAAAGAAAATAACCCAAAAGATTGGAGATTGGGAGCGACTATCACATTCACAAAATAAAATAAAAAAATCTCATTTTAATCCTTCTTTTGATTAATGAAACATATTTCTATGAGGGGGTTTGAGGATATTTCTAAAGAGATTATATGATCCATGAATATTTTAATATACTTTAGGATTGGGATGAAAAATCATTGACACTAATTAAATTAATATTGAAAAATTATATGTTCTTTTTTAACTTATTTTTAAAATTTTAACATGATTAAATATATTTAATTAATATAATATCATTATTTTATTTTTTTATATTCTTATTCTTATTTGGCATTCTTATTTGGCACTAAGACAATAAGTAATTCATATGGAAAGAAACTCAATCTAATTATCCCTTATCAATCATTTATGAATCATTGACTTTAGTTATTTACAAATATGTACCAATAAATCCCTCTCAAATGAACACAAAGCCACAAATATGTACCAATAAATCCCTATGAACACAAAGCCACAAAATCAAATAATTTGCCCACGGTCTTTAAGGAGATCATTACAATGTTAGAGAATATCCGTGATCTTTTATTCCATGGCTATTATTTGAGTTTTTGGAAGGATATTCTTTTCCATAGATTCGCACTTGAGAAATGGAAAACACTCATCACGTGTATGAGAGGTTTAAAAATCCACAATGAACCTTTCACTTCATTATCGTCCAAGGAGAAAGGTATACGTATTATGTCCTTTTCCACTTTCGGTGATTTAGTCACCCAAAGTCCACTCCCACCCAACACAAACCAAAATGCTAAGAGTATCGTGGGGAGACCAGATGGGTCCGTCTCGTCATCCTCTTTATTGAAAGGAAATATGGGAGGGGATATGAACATTTCTCACATACACTGCATATAGAATTACATTATTCCAAAACATGAATTTCACATTCTTCTTATTCATTTTTTCCGTTACACCATTTTGTTGAGCATTATATGGAATAATGGTTTGATGTTTTGTTTCATGTTGGCAAAGATAGCTTTCAATTTTATTTGAAATGTATTCTCCTCTGTTATTTATACGAAGAGTGCCAATACAAGATTGAGCTTCATTTTCAATCCATAGATGAAATTTTTTAAAAGTTTCAAATGCTTGAGATTTATATTTCAACAAATAAAGCCAACACGTCCTAGTGTAGTCATAAATAAAATTCATGATATATCCATTATCAATGACAGATGGAATAAGCATGGGGCCACACAAATCAAAGTGTATCAACTCTACCTTTCTACATGCTCTCAAAGTGGAATCATGAAAAGGTTGCTTGTTGTGTTTACCAAGGATGCAAGCCTCACATTGCTGCAAATTCCTTGGAATGGTAGGTATACCAAAAACACCATTTTTATCTAACAATTTCTAGAGATATTATGTATGAAGTTTTTGAAACGTCCAATGTTTTGAAAACTTCATACACAGTATTGCCATAAATTGCTAGACATTATGACTAATTGTGGAAGCCTACATTCTCAAACACAATTTTTCTTCAACAAACGAAGTCTATCATAGTTTATGTACACAAATCTAGCATGCCACAAAAGACTTGAAAACGGTGTACCTTCATCATGGTGAGAAAGGTATGCGAAATTTTATGTCCGAGCAAATGTCCCTTTCAACTTCAACAATTTGCCATCCTCCCATCATGTCATCATGACCATGTTGTCGGAAGACCTCCTTATTTCAACTTTTCCATGAAACATGTGAATGGAATAACCTTCTTGTCGATTGTGCACAAGAGACAACAAGTTCCTTCACAACTCGGGAAGATAGAGAACATTATGTAAATCAAAATCTAGGAACCAAGCAATTTGAGCCTAATGGTTCCAATTCCCATAGGTTTGAGACTGGATCCATTTGTAAATATTACTAAACCATCTACGTTTCATTCAATTCATCAAAAAATTCTCTTAAAAAATTCATGTGGCACGTTGCACCAATATCAACAACCAAGCATCTCTCCAAGAAGCAAATGAAGTTTTGAACAAATATTCATTTATGTCAATCTTGTAATGAGAAATAACAAATTGAATGGATTTAGGAGCTTTACCATTTCCTTCCTTTTGTTCATATTTGTCTTTGATCTTATCCCATGGGATCCTACATGTTTGTGCCTCATGTCCATTCTTTCCTCAATGAACATGGTGAAGATGAGATCTCTCATAGGCAGTGAGAGCACAGTCAATGTTCCTTGAAGAGCAGCCTTGTTGATTGTCAATAGTTTTCCCTCTAAGCTATATATGTTGAGAAGTTCAACAAATTTAGATGCCTCTTCAACAGTGCCTGTGGAGATAAAAACAAAGCCACTGAGTTTCCAATTTCTCTATCCATAATGATATTAACATCCAAGACTTCTCATGCATGGATGATTTTAGGGGCTAAATTTCGCTCATGGGCTGATTTTCTATGGTTTTTCCAAAAAACAGATCGCTATTCTAAAAATGATTCATCCAAATTCTATAAGACAAAATTATTTTACCTTACAAATCGCCAAAATTTAAAAAAACTATATTAAATCCTTAAAATTTTGAATATTTTTATTAAAATATCACCAAACCTTATATAGTTGGAATATGAAGGATTAGTAAGATTCGCCAAGGTTTCTACATTTTAAAATAAATTTCCATCCTTAAAATCATCCATGTTCTCATGTGCCTCAAAGAGCTCCCCAAGTTGTTGGTTAGATAAGTTGAAGGGAAAATTCCCCATAAACAACTTCATCATCGAAACAACAATTTACAGGTTGATAAGAATTCCAGTGGTCTTAAGGTGGCCCGAGTCTCTGGACTATGTCAAGGCCAACTCTCTTTAAAATATGCCAACGATCCAAGAATGGCAATTGTCCAAGAAAGCCAATGGTATTGGGAACGTTAAGGAATGCCATCATTCTTCTCTTGATCACTCGACGCAGAGAGGAATTGCAATGGTCTTCAAGAGAGAGGAATGCCAACAATATTGGGTAGAGAGAGAAATTGCAACCATTGGTTTGTTTCCCACTAACAGGCAGAGGATGGAATAACTCCAGAGATTAATTTTTTTATTAATGTAAGCCATACATAAATACATTGAAAGATGACTYTTGGTTTCATCTTCCAATAGGTCCAATGACTCTTAACATTTACCAACGACTTTTCATATTTCCTTAAATTAATATTTACAACTATTTTACAATGTACCATAATCCCAATGATTGAGTATCTAACATYTATCATTAATGAACACAAAGTGATTTCAACTTGAGCATGTATCATGCCTCAACAAAGCAATATATTTCTTTAGGAATAATCATATGACAAAGTAAATAGTTTATAGGTTACAATCACTATAGAGCTCTTAGCTCTCTAGTCTCCTTGTCAACTCTCTACTCACTTATCTCTCTCGTACAACTTCACTCTCCCTCTTCTAATATTTATCCTAGCTATTTATTTCCCTAATCATTCACATTCTAGATATTTAT
Organism: Picea sitchensis; assembly: GCA_010110895.2. Classification (NCBI taxonomy): domain Eukaryota; kingdom Viridiplantae; phylum Streptophyta; class Pinopsida; order Pinales; family Pinaceae; genus Picea; species Picea sitchensis. The sequence goes on along the minus strand of SNQJ01S0029447.1, from coordinate 11,154 downwards.
TTGATTGTTCATTAGTCTCTTTAGCTCTCTTATACTTCTTTAGACATGTTTGATTGTTCATCTCCTTTTACCTTGCATGTATTGCTTTGACATCATTATGCATCATTTTGTTTTATGCAAATTTGCACTCTCACCATGTTCCATGTGCATTGCACTTCAACTCTAAATTGCATTGTTCTATTGTATGCCTCCATGTTCACTATATTTGCTTTATACACAAGGGAACTTTTGTTTCCTAATGTCTCAACCTACATTTTGTGCATTTTTATGCACTTTCTTCATAATTGCACACTACTCCTGATTGAAGATTGAATCTAACCTCTTATTGAAGATGGTTCAATAGAAGTTAAGCATGTCCCACCTTTTATTAAAAACAATTAAATAGAAGTTAAGCATGTCCCACTTTTTATTAAAAACAATTAAATAGAAATTAAGCCTTTACCCTTCTAGTTTACCTGCGAACTGTGGTCTACTATCAAATGTCAAAAGATGAACACACACACGTCAATTTGACAAATTTTCTTTGTCGATAAATTATCCTAATTTTGATGGTAATTAAAAGGAGTTAAATATAATGATATATTTAACTTTATTTAACATACACTACACCGTGAAAAAGGATATTTTGTATTATTTAGATGGTTATTTTTTAAGATCATTTTTGTATGCAAAGTGTAAGATGGAAGCTGTTGTTGTTATTAGTTTTTTTATTTTTTATTTTTTTTAAATGGAACTGAACTGAAATTATATTAAAAAAATTGTTTCAAAGCAAACAACAATTTTATAGGGTTATAAAAAATAATTTAAGGTCTAAACATAATTTTATCACTAAAACATTAAACATTGGAGAGTTCTCCAATTTGGAACTCTAGTCATTTAAATAAATTACATCTTTTACAAACTAGCCTAGTAGCCACAAAACTTTGAAAAACATTTATCGGTGAGAAGAAGTAGAGTCTCATAAATTAGAAGCCCTGGTCTATTGGAGAAGCCCTTCCTCGACATCCATAGGAGTTTGCCTCGACCTTCATTACTATTTACCGTAATTCCATTGTGTGGGGAAGCTAAACCATGATTAATTGATGCAGAGGAAGAGTGTTGGGGGAAAACCTCAACCTTTAAATGTGGAATTTCTACCTCCATTTCTTCCATCCACCTTGTCAAGGAGACCACGGCTAGCTCAAATTCCTGGAATTTTGTTGAGAGTTGTTGGAGCATAGAGAAATTTCCCCGTGACATCTCCTCATGATGCCTGAGGACCTTTTAAAGTCATTTCAGTAAAGGTTCATCACTTTCCATTGAGACAAGAAACCCGTAAACCTCCACCTCTCAAGGTACCAAAACTCAAAACCAAAAATATCAGGAACATAAGAAAATGAACAACACGAAAAAAACAATCGAACCAAGAGATGAGCATTACCGTAACCCGAGGAAGAGAGATGATAGAACAAAAGGAGTCTGAAGAAGGCAATGAATGGGATTGTCATTAGGCAGGGGCCACCAACTAAGAACAACAACAACTCCTCAAGGGCCAACAATCTAGATGACAAGGAACCCCTCGAACAAACACCAACTGGGAAACAAGCCAACACCCATCTAGGGGAAGTATCCCTCTTGAAATCCAGAGCAGAGCGATCCATAATCAGAGTAGCGACTACGTATAAAAAGTCGAGACACTGAGCATACTGAATGCCCGCTCAAATATCATAACACTCCAAATGTGCGAGGGGGATGAAACAATTGTTGATGGGACGCACCATAAACACTGATTGCACAAAGAACGAGGGGGGATCTACAAAGGGATAGGCAAAGCCCCCCAACTCCATTTATAATTATTTTTCCACCCTCAAGATGTGCACCTAGCTTAGCCACTTGATCTATGAGGGGATTGAGGTCCCTTTTGACATGATATTTATCCTAAATTCACTAAATCCATTAGTGAGGGACAAGGTTCAAGAAACAATGTTGTTAAAAATGTTTCTTCCATGTTGTCTTTTTTTTTGTTATCGCTTGGACAACCATCATAGAATCCCCAGACATTGTAATGTGTTAACTAATCCGGTGGTTTAACTGTCTGTAACTGTACCGGCTGTTTAACTGTCCGTAATTGTATTCGCCCGTAATTGTAATTGTCCTTAACTTTCCTATACTATATGTATTCACTTCACATTAATAAAAACAATGAATGTGCTTGGTGTGAACCGTGGAGTTTTGTTATCTAGCCTGTGTACAGTGGTATCAGAGACACTTTTTTTTTTACCCACGTTTTTTTTTAAAACTCCATGCTATTGTGTGCCTGTGTGAGCTCTAGATTTGAGAGGAGCCACCTGTGACTGTGCAGTTGCAGTGTAGTTGCAGCGAAGGAACAACAAGTGCCCGAAGGTCCTCCAACGTCCAGTCATTGGGCTTGTGTGCCGGAGCAGCTGTGAGCAGCTTATAGAGCATCCAAGGTCGAAGGTGTTGTGAGATTTTATTTTCTTTTTCCTTGTGCAAGTGGAATTTCATTTACAGAAATTAGTTTACAATGCATTAATTAGTATCAATTGTGGGAGTAGTGCTCTCCGGACAAGAAAATTACCAAGAATGGTTTCGAAAAATAAAAAATACTCTTATTTTTAATGATTTATGGGAGGAAATTTGTGAAGGCAAGGATGACAATGACCTAGAGCAACCTACAGATGCCAGAGAACTTGTAATTTGGAAGAGTAAAGATAAAAAGGCACATGCTTTAATTTCTGCCTCAGTCACTAAAGAGGTAAGCAGACATATTCTTTCCAGCACCACAACATTTAAAGCATTAGAGAAATTAAAAGATCTTTATGACTCCCATTCGGAGCTGGAAATTATACAATTGTTGATGAAGTTGTTTAATCTGGAACTGAAAGATAATAATCCCATGAAGTTAGCTTCTAAAATTAAAGATCTTTTTCATGATATTGACTCAACTTGTGTCAAAGTTGATTTACAACTCACAACATTTATTAAAGCCCTATATCCTACCTATTCACACTACTTAGAGTCTCTTCAAGCTAGTGGACAAATGAAAGACATGACTTTTGATACTCTTGTAGACAAAATTGTCGAAAGAGAGAAAGATTTTGGGAAGAAGGAATCTTTTTCCACTTCCACAGTTGAGACTTTGTGTCTTGCACAGAAAGAGCAGAAACCTAGAGGAGAGTCTACTAGATTTGACAATAGTCATAGAGGTCGTGGTAGGAGACCATTTAGAGGCAGGGGGGGTCATTATCATCAAGGAGACAGACAACAAGATGATAGACAACAAAACAATTTTCAGAATGATAAACAATCTCTTAAGTCTTATAGGTGTGGTAAATTGGGTCATACATCTTCTCATTGTCGCACTCCTTGGGAAAGGATTAGTGAGAAGAAAGAGAAACAACCTCTAGACAAAGGAAAACCACCTGAATCTGCCAACTATATTGTTGCACATTGTAATCTTAGTATAAATGAAGTTTTTAGCACTTCTTTTGCTTCTTAGGAAGACAATTGGATTTTAGATACTGGAGCCACTTGCCATATGACCTTCAGAAGATATTTTTTTGAAACATTCAGTAATCACATTGATGGAATAGTTTATTTTGCCAATAAGTCCCAGTTAAAGCCTTCAGAAATTGGATCTATTCGACTTCGCCTACCAGGACTTGTTGATTATATTTTGCATGATGTTCTTTACATTCCTCAATTAAATAGAAATATGATGTCTCTCATACATATCAGGCAGCAAGGACATTCTATACATATGTTTGATGGTA
>SNQJ01S0029446.1:216811-234744 GCA_010110895.2 Picea sitchensis | reverse complement strand
ATGGTGCCACCCCTTTTCTTGGATGTACAATCACACCATTATATTCTTGATATATGTGCAACAACTAGGTCAAAAACATTTCAACTTCTAGAGATGATTCACAAATTAGCTAAGCTTGCGTTTCTACCCAAGGGAATGGTCATAGCAAATGATGTTGATGTTTAATGGTGCAATATTCTCATTCATCAGACGAAGAGGATGTGCAATGCTAACTTGCTAGTAACCAATCATGAAGCACAAAACTTTCCAAGTTGTCATTGCAAAAATAATGGCATGCTGACACAAACAACAAATAAGACAGAGGATAAAGGTAGTGGAAGACTTGAGATGAATGAATACACCCATGCAGAAAGTATAACAGAGTTGCTTTTTGATCGCATATTATGTGATGTAACTTGTAGTGGGGATGGAACAATTCCTAAGGCACCTGATATTTGGAAAAAATGGAATGCTAGACTTGGAAATAAGGTACATCGCCTTCAAGTTCAAATTGCCATGAGAGGTGTTGCATTGCTTAAAGTTGGAGGGAAACTAGTTTACTCTACTTGCTCAATGAATCCATTTGAAGATGAAGTTGTTGTTGGCGAGGTGATTAGGCAAAGTGGGGAATCAATAGAGCTTCTAGATGTGTCTATTGAGTTTCCTGAGTTGAAACGTCACCCCGGCCTCAAGAGTTGGAAGGTACGTAATAAAGGCAAGTGGCTTACATCTCAAAAATAGGTTGATAAACACTGGAAGACTACAATAGTGCCTAATATGTTTCCTTGTTGTAAATCCTAGAAGGATAACAGTATGTCTGATGCTACACAAGATTGCAAGAAAACAGAGATTGAAATGGAACCAAAAGTAACTAATGGTTCAGATAAAAACATGGAAGAAAAATTTGTCAACAATGATATGTCTTGTCAAGGTTCAAAGGTTTGTGGCTACACAGGGAAACATAGCAACGATGGAAACACTATTTCATAATTGGCAGAAGTACCATTAGATGTAAAGAATCATTAAAAGAAGAACCAGAAAAGCTACATGAAATTCTCTGTTATTTTTACATGTTTTAGTCTTTTTCTTCAAGAGGGGTTGCAGAACAGCTGGAGATGAATTTGTTGAAACCAAAATATTTTTTTGTTGGGAACATGCCCCTTCACAAAAACCTCTCTCGGTTTTTACAAATCAATCACATTTTAAGATATTCGAATTGATCTTTGAGGCCTAATTTTTTGATAAAGCTACAGGAAATACTCTGTTTTTTTACCTGTTATAGTCTTTATCTTCAAAATATGTTACATAACAGCTGGAGAGGAATTTGATGAAACAAAAGGACATTTTTGTTGGAACATGCTCCTTCACAAAAACCTCTCTCATTTTTTACACAACTATCACCATTTAAGAGATACAAAGAGATTGTTGGACCCTATTTTTCAGGAATTTACCAGATTTGTTTTCCTGAAAAATCTCATGGATAGCAGTTGACAAGCCACCTCATCAATTCGAATTGGAGATCAGATTGGATCTTCTCCTTAATTATTTGAAACAAGAAACTAAAAATAGATGAGGAGATTTTCAGAGCCATTTTTTTGGATCTTGATAACTATGTATTGTTTCTATATAAACTCTATAGAATGAGAAGTAAAGGAGGGGGGGGAATTGGAGATCCAAGGGACCTTTTTGTGAAGCTTACTATAAAGGGAATTTATGTTCAATTTGACACTTAATAGAAAAGGCATATGGATGGTTAGACCCTCTTTTTCTTCTTTGTTATTTCTTTCTTCATGCTTGAATTCATTATTCAGATTGCAATGCTTTTTTATTCTTGATTGTTAATTTATATAGTGAAAATTTTACTGTAGAGATTATTTTTCAAGTTTTGATATCAAGCTGATAGTCTTGTTTCTTTATGATATTATGAGACAATAATTCTTGTGAATTTGACAAATTTAAGGCTTCACCTTCCTTGTTCTTAATTGGTTTAATCCATCTTTGTGTCCACCTTTTATTCAGCCAATGGGATATACCTTGTTCTGATCTTGATTTTCATGTTATGTTGTTACATTGAAACCAATTTCCAACCACCTTACTCAAAAAACCAAATCATAAAACCCTCAAAAAACTTTTGCAATAAATCAATGATGCCCTAGCTTGCCCTTAGCAGTCGAGTGCAACTTTAGGGACTAACAAATACATTTGGGAAATCACCAGAAAACATCACCATTGGAAAAGAATACAACATAACAATGATACCCCATGGTTATTAAACTTCACCCCAAAAAGTGGTTTCAAGAACTTGCACAACTTACCATATTATTTTTTGTGAAATTTGTGCGTATTTTCCTTTAAAATATGTGCAAGTCTAAAAACATGAAAAAATCATCAAGACGGTCCTCAACAGTGCATTTAATGTAGAGAAACCTCGATCTCTTTCTGCATTCATGAAGGGTATCTTCCTCATGAAGGGGAAGACAATCCTGTTGGGTATGCGTTATATTATTTGCACAACTAGATATAGTGGTTTTGTTGTGTCAGGCACGCTAGGCCCCCCCTACCCAGGGGGTCACAGGGGGGTGGAGCACTGTTGGAAAAAAAAAATTGGTGATTTTTGTGTCTGTTTTTTGGCGGTTTTTCAGCACATGGTTTTCGCCAATGGTTTTCTAATTCTAGTTAAGGAATTAGGCTTGTTGACTAATCTGGGTCAATGGATTAGGGGTTTTGGATGTCGCGGGATCCTATATATGTATTGTATTGTAAAAAATGAAGATATGATGAATAAAATATTAGAGGTGCATCTCTAAACATGTTGTTGGTTTTTGCGGTTTGGGTTTCTAGGGTAAAATCTTTGTGTAATTTGTGTGTTTTCCATTGTATATTTTCTATTTTTATTAAGAATTTGTTTGCAGTAATTAATTGTAGAAGGTTACAATCTACAGGTCCAAGACATTCCCTTCACACCTGAACCCAATTTTTTGAAGAGAAAATCTTTCCTATAAATAAGAATCCAAGGAAAGAATTCAAAAGGAGAAGAATTAGCACTATTATGATGCCAAGTTGAACCTTGAGACCATTTCTCTCATACCCAAATTGACAATCCATGCTTTCCTTCTTATCTAAGATCTACCATCAAGAGATCAAAGACACTTCTTTATAACCAACAGTTGAGAGAGAGTGGCTTCCTAGGATCAAATCACCCTCCCAAGGAGCATGTTGGAGCACATCTACATACAACTATTCTCCCTAGATGAAATTCAAGAATCATCCATTGGTAATAAATGAGTATTATTGTTTCCCACAATTATTTTTTTGTCAATTGTGTGTTTGTAGCTAAGATGTTCATGCCTTCTATTCTATTTTATGTGGATTGCAATGATAATTTAGTGATTTGGTATTAACCAACATTTTTCTATGTTATAGCTCTATATCTTGGCTATAAAACATAATATTTTCCTCACCTATGTTTAAAATCATCCCTAACAAGTATTTGATCCTATGGATGGTGTATTATATCATATCAAGAAAAGGAAGTTGTGATTAAGAAGGGAATTTAGGTTGGATGCAATATTGGGAGGATATAAGGTGTGATATATCCTATTGGATTTGGAATATAATTGTTGGGTTGTTATATTCTTTGTAGTGATAGAACAATCATCCAATTGTCCAGTCGAGGTGAATTGATAGGGGATAAGTTGATCAATGAGTCAATTTGATTCGATGGTTAAGTCAAATGTTAATCGACCGGGAAATTCAAAGTCGAAGTGATCGACGAGAAATTTGAAAGGTCATCCAACAAGAGGTCGATTCGAAAACTGACTAAATATCGGTTGGAGGTTGACTGGTAGCCCACTTGTAAACTGACTAAAGTTTACTCTAAAAAAATATTGAGATTCATAGAATTTGTAGCTAATTATTTGTGTGGATCTATTATTGTCTTTGGGTCCCATGATTTAGGGTTTTGCATACTGTAAATCTTATAAATATGGTGTGTTGCAATATTGTAGAAGTTAATCATAAATCAATCTTTAAGAGGTTGTTGGTCATGTAGATGTAAGCCAAATGGGTTATAGGGTTTTTTTTGTGTAAAGAACAAGAGTATGATGGTGATTGTGTCTTAGCTGTAGAGCAAGGTTAGTCATGTAACTATTTATTTTGAATGAATAATACAACAAGAGAGCAACATGCTCAAGGAATTTTCATTTTCCCATTTGGGATTCCAGGTTAAAATCTTTGTGTATTGTGTGTCATTTACTTTCCTGTTTAAATATGTATTTTATTTTCCCAGTAGGTTTAGTGTGGATGTCTATTTCCTAACATGTGGTATCAAATCTAATTTGTTTTGTTAAGTATATCTTGGATCCAAGATAAACCCTAGTTCTAGTGAGAGTTGTAAGTCTGAGATATTTAAATTTGTGCTTGAAAGAATGTTAAGCAATTCAAGGATAGAAATTAAAAAATTCAACGGCAAGAATTTTAAGCTTTGGAAGCTTAAAATTGAATATCTTCTTGTAGATCAAGAATAATGTTTAGCGATCTATCCAGGTACCATTCTAACAGGTATGTTGAGGGAATAATGAAAGAAACTCGAAATAATGGCAAGGAGTATGATTTGAATTTGTCTTGTAGATTCAGTGTTGTTGAATGTCTCAAGTGAAGACTCGACCAAGAAAATGTGGGGAAAGTTGGGAAGCTTGTACTAGTCAGAATTCATGGTAAATATGTTGTTCCTTCATAAGAAATTACATATTTTGAGGATGACTGATGGGAGCTTGGAAACTCATCATTTTAATGCATTCAATATTGTAATAATCTAGTTTTCATCTGTGGATATCAAAATCACTAAGGAGGAGAAATGTATTATCCTATTATGTTATTTGCTAGACTCCTCAGATAACTTAGTCATGGATATAGGGAGTAATTTGACCAAAATAGTGCTAGAAGACATGGTTTCATCTCTATTATCAAAATAAATGAGATGGAAGAACATGGAAGGTTTGACCAAAGATGCCTTAATGGTGAGAGGTCGACTTGTCGACAGAGATAAAGGAAAATTCTCTGGTAGAAAGTCTAAGTCAAAGGGTATCTCTAAATCCTCGATTCAGATGACAAGAATATCTTGGAAATTTGGTAAATCTAAGCATTCTAAAAGGGAATGAAAGTCGAAGGAAATAGAAGTCAGTAAAGGATTTGAAAATAAGCATTTGACTAGGAGAAAGACTACTCCAGATAAAGGGGGTGATGTGCATATGGAATCAACCACTACATAGTCATATCATGATGTTTGGTTGATTGAATCAAGAAAATACTTTCATATGCCACATCGAAAAGATTTTTTCTATGAATATGAGAGATATGAAGGGGGAGATGTGTTCTTGGCGGATGACTCAACAATGAAAATTGTTGGAAGAGGAAGAGTCTGACTGATACTAAAGGACGAAACATGTAGAACCCTTCCAAGTGTGCTACATATTTTGAGTTTGGAAATAAACATGATATCTATCAACAAGATGAGTGATGTAGGTCTGCACACTCTATTTTAGAAGGATACATGTAGAATGGTCAGGGGAGCAATGGTCTTAATGGAAGGATTTTGGATTGGAACCCTATACAAGTTGTTAGGGAATGTATATTCAACTGGATGCAACAAAATAACTATTCCTGAAGATGACTTGACTCGACCTAACTCAGGCTGAGTCGATACAAACTAAATGAACCATTCTTCGTCAAGTCGACCTAGTCATGTTATGCCTCCAAATGATGGTACACATTGGAGAAAAAGGACTTTGAGTTATGTACAACAAATGTATGGTCGAATTTTTTCCTTATTGTAATTTGGAAGTCGATTTTTTGAGCATTGCATATATAGAAAAAAAAATCAGGTTAGGCTCCCATCTAGAGCGACAAAGGAAAAGGGGATTCTAGAATTGATTCATAGTGTGTTTGGTCTTGTAATAGTCTCTTGACTTGGTGGATCCCTGTATTATGTCTCCTTCATAGATAATTTTTCTAGGAATACATGGATATATATATATATTGAGGAATAAATCAGAGTCTTTTGATAAATTCAAAGAGTTTAAATCTCTTGTGGAAAACTAGAAAAATACTAATAACAAGGTGTTGAGAACTGACAATGGTGGAGAATTTTATGGAAAGGATTTTGAGAAGTTTTGCAAGCAGTGTGGCATATAATTCCAAAATACCACACCATATACCCCATATAAAAATGGAGTCATTGAAAGAATGAACATGATGTTAATGGACAAGTCAAGGAGCATGCTCAGTGGTGCAGAGCTCACACAAGAATTCTGGGAAGAGACAATTGACATAAAAAACGTATTTGGTAAATAGGTCTCCTTCATTAGCGCTAGTTGACTCAAATCCACATTAGGTATGGCTTGGTAAGAATCCTTTTATTTCACATCTCAAAGTATTTGGTTGTGATGCATTTTTCCATGTTCCCAAGGAAAAGAGGAGCAAGTTGGACAAGAATGAAGACAAGTGTATTTTCATTGGGTACAAGGATGGATTGAAAGGAAATAAGCTCTAGGGTCATGCATCAAGGAAAATAGTGTACAGTAGAGATGTGGTCTTTCGAGATATGGTCTTCAAGGAAGTTGGTGGAACTTCCAAGTCTGAAGAGGTTCAAACAGATAAATATCGAGGGAAGATGAGGCTTGAAGTAAGGAATGAAGAAAATGATTCAAATGAGATAAATAAATTAGATGAAGAGGTGGAAAAATCAACTCTAGTTGTAAGGAGGTTTGAATGAGTAAGAAAACTAGTTTAAAGGTATAGTCCACTCGATTTCCATTATGCATTTGTGATATCTACCATTGACGAGGAGCCCAGTGAGCCCAAGTCAGTTAGGGAGGAAGTCGAATTGATAGAGGGTAAACTTTGTAACGATTCCATGGTCAAAGATATGGAATCCTTTAACGAGAATGAGATGTGGGGTTTGGTACAATTAACTAGTGGAAGAAAACTCGTTGGCAGCAAGTGGGTCTTCAAGAAAAAGATTACTACAACAGGTCAAGTCAATAAATTCAAAGCTCAAGTGGTAGTGAAAGGATATTCCCAGGTTGAAGGAGTTGACTTCAATGATATTTTTTACCTTGTTGAAAAATGAAATTACATTATAGTAATAATGTCTCTGGTTGGAGCATTTGGTCTTGAAATAGAGAAAGTGAATGTGAAGACAATATTCCTACATGGGGACCTAGAAGAAGAAATCTACATGAAATAACCTGAAGGATTTTAGTAAAGGGAAATAAAGAGTTAGTGTGCAAATTGAAAATATCCATTTATGGTTGAAAGCAATGACTAAGAATGTGGTATCAAAATTTTGACACATACACCCTTAGTTTGGGATTTGCGAGAAGCAAGGTTGATCACTGTGTATATTCCAAGGAAGAAGGAGGTCGGTTCATAAATGTATATTTGTATGTTGACAACATGTTGTTGGTTGGAAATAACATGGAAACAATAAAGGAGGTCAAGAAGTACCTATCCTCCAAGTTTGACATGAAGGATGTCAATGCAAAAAATTTCATTTTGGGAATGAACATCAAAAGAGATCGAGCAGTGAGAAAAATTTGGTTGAATTGGATGAAGTACATTGAAAAAATATTGAAACGTTTCAACATGCAGGATTGCAAACCAGACAAGGTGCCAATTCATGTGGGATCAAGGCTAATTGTTGAAAATTTTCCAAAGACACAGGAATAAATAGAGGGCATGGCATGTGTTCCCTATGCAAGTGTTGTTGGTAGTTTGATGTATGAAATGGTATACACTCATCTCTCTTACAATGGGGTATTGAGAATATACATGTCGACAACTGGGAAAGAGCACTGGACAATTTTCAAGAGAGTGTTTAGGTATTTGTGTGGCACAAAAGATTATTCTATATGCTACCAAGGGAATCCTAAATTTGTTAGTGCAGTAAATTTACATGTATTTGTTGACATTGATTGGGTTGGAGATGTAGATCAAAGAACGTCTACCAATGGATATGTGTTCAAGATGTTTGGTGTAGAAATCAATTGGATGAGTAAGTGACATGAATTTGTAGTTTTGTCAACAAAAAAAGATGAATACATGGTGGCCATTCAAGGAAGCACAGAAGCAGTATGGATAAATCAACTGTGTTCAAAGGATTGTGTTCGAGCAGAGATATATGAAGATAAACTGTGACATCCAAAACAAAATATTCCTAGAAAAGAACCCAACTTATCATTCCAAGATTAAGAAAATTGATGTATAATACTATTTCATAAGAGACATGGTGGAAATAAACAAGGTGGTGTTGGAGAAAGTATACATATTGAAACAAAATACAGATTCGTTGACCAATCCAGTGTGTTGTGAAGTTCTATTAGTGTACAGAGGGAATGGGCATTGTTTCGATGGTTCAATGAATAAGTTTTCATGTTCTCCTGTATCAAAAAATAATACAAAAAGTGGGAGATTGTTGGGTTGTTATATTCTTTTCAATGATAGAATAGTCATCCAACTGTCTAGTCGAGGTGGATCAATGGGGGATAAGTTGAATGATTATTCAAGTCGAGTCGATGGTTAATTCAAAGGTAGAAGTGATGAACCAAGAAATTCTAAGTAGAAGTGATCGAAGGGAAATCTGAAAGGTCAACCGACAAGAGGTCATCAAGAGGTTGAGTGGAAAACCAATCAAAGATTGACTAGAGGTTAATTGGTAGCCGACTGCTAAATCGACTGAAGTCGATGATAACATAATCTTGAGATTTGTGGTATTTTCATCCAATAATCTACATGGATCTCATGTAATCATTTTTGGGCGCCATCATTTAGGGTTTTTCATATTGTAAATCCTATAAATATGGAGTGTTGTAATACTATAGAAGCTAATCATAAATCAATATTTTAGAGGTTGTTGGTTATGTATATGTAATATGAATTGGATGCAGGGTTGTTCCTGTCTAAAGAAAAAGAGTAGGATGGAAATTGTGTCCTAGGTGTAGACCAAGGTTAGTCATGTAACTCTTTTTTTCGAATGAATAAGACAACAAGAGAGAAATATTCTCAAGGAATGTTGGTTTTCCCGTTTGGGTTTCCAGGGAAAAATATATGTGTACTATGTGTCATTTACTTTCTTGTTTAAATATGTCCTCTTTTCCTACTAGGTTTAGTGTGGATGTCTATTTTCTAACAATAATTTTAACATTACGTTGAAGAAATCTTGGGAACTTACATGGAATTTATATGTAGTTTATTCACCAATACCACTGCATCTCATCAACCATTTTAGAATCTATTCCATCAAAAAATTAGAATATGCAGAAGTCAACCAAGGTGAGGTGAATATATATATTGACTTTGAGATAATTGCAATAATAGATGAGAAGGACCCATTTTTTATTGTTGGGAATAAATTGCAAGTTTGATAATGAAATGGTACTTAATTTGAAGCAATGTTGCATGTCTTTTGGGGTTAAGTAGATGCATCATCCAACCTTTGGAACCTACACAAGGAGAGATGTATTCATAAATGATTAAAGAAAATCTTACTAACATTGTTGTTGATCAATTGTATTAACCCAACTATGAATGGAGAGTTGAGTTTCCAAATTGCATGTTCTTTTAGTACCATCTCAAAGGAGGAAATTAATTCTTGATAGCATGGGGAATATGAAAAATATGCTTGTAGATGTTACATGGTAAGTTAAATGATGTGGATAGGTGAAAAATTGAAGGACATGCATAAATGTTATGGGAGAGGGGATGTTGTATAGTTCACTCAAAACATGGGGGATAAGGTAGAACTTGAAAACTGTATTGAAGCCCTAGATGCGCAACCATTGAAAGCTACTATTATAATATGGTAGGTAAATCATTAATGGGAACTAGTCTCCTATGCATAGTTTGTCCCTATATGCATAGTTTGTCCCTACATTGAAGGATATATTTATTCCTTTGGAGTAGAAAAAGTTGTGAGGTCAATTAATTTCTTGGAAATCTATTGAAATAAAAGTGTGGCAGTGAAGATTATATTGTTTTTATGAGAAAAATATCCATTGAAACATGTACAAACTTGTAAATCAATTTGGATGAAGGCATGAAATATGGTTATAAGTTGGGCTCATAATCTTTTCCACACCTTTGGTACATTACCAAAATTATGGTATATGTTAAGTATAACACTACAATAGTATATACATTCTAATGGAAAAGTCATGTTCATAGAAGTGACTAATAAAATAATAATTAGATATTGTTAATTAGTAAGGTAGTTAAGTTGTAACAATAGCACAACTACCTATAAAATTACATAAAGGGTATCAACCCAATGTATCAAATGACCTCAATATAATAAAGGCATATAATTTACATAAGTTTTTTTTTTATGTTTTTCGCTCTTTGTGTGATTGAAAGTTTAACAATATATTATTGAGGATACCTACAAAAGGTCAGAGTTTTTTTCACTCTAGGTTATGTGATACATTTAATTTCTCTTATGCTAGTGCTTAGAAAAATGGAGTGTTACGTAGTTTGAAAAATGGAGTGTTTATTGGTTATTGGTGGCCAAGAGTTCAATTATTACTACGTTCCCTTGAAGAAAACAAATATTGGCATTAATTCTAAGGATTCCCTAAGAAGAAGCTATTAGAGGATATTATTGGGAGAGTGATATTGTAGGGGAGGTTGTGGAAATGTTGAAGGGATATCAAGATCTATTTTCACAAAGATGAAATAGTTTGTTTGAAAGTTTGATGAGGTGAATATTGAAATAATCAAGTGGGATGCAAATCCAATTAAGAAGATTCATTACCACATTACAAAGGGTAGGTTAAGAAAGAAATTGACAAAGTACTCACGATAGGATTAATATTTCCAATGTAAGAATTGGAGTGGATAAATCCCAACACCGTCCAAAATAAGAAGACAAAAGGTCTTTAGGTATTATTGAATTAACACATTCTAAATGAAACATCCATTCCCTACACTTTAGTGATGAAATTCGGGAGAAGGTCAAGGGTCATGATGCATACTCCTTCACTAGTATATTCTCCACTTATCATTGAAGATGAAAAGAAGAAGACTATCTTTCCCATTGGAGCCTTTCATGTACAAACATGATGCTTTTTGGAAAAAAAGAAAAGCATTCTTGGAGTTTTTTCACTAATTTTTATTGCATTTAGAGAATGCTTCCACAAGTTCCTTGAAGTGTACCCTCATGATTGGACGATCTTTAGCTTACTTAAAGAGCATGTTTCTTTATTAACACTAGTGTTTGAAAGATTTAGATAAATGAAATAATCCTTGAACATTACAAAATGTATATTTTATGCTCCTTTTGGAGTGTTGATGGGCCATATTATGTGCAAAAAAGGTCTCCTAATTGATTGTGTGAAGATTGTTGTGATTTTGGATATATCATGAAAAGAGAACATTTATGTGTTGCTATCCATTATGGGTCATTCATTCTATTATCTATGGTTCATAGAGAATTATGAAAATATCATCACATTGATGGATGAGTTTCTACACAAATAAGATCCAATTTCATGGAATATGTGGTACAATATAACATTTTATTTACAAATGAAAATATGGCCACTCCATCAATTCTAGTCTTTCCAAACTCGGAGAAACTTTTCCATGTGCATGTTGATGTATTTGGGATGGTGTTGGTGCAAATCTGCAGCAAGGGTGAGCAAACTGATAAATCTATAGGTTGTGATAGATGATAGAAAAAAATGGATACAAAGAATATAAAACCTACTTTACAGATATATCCACATTTCTTTAACCCTATTCTATCATGAAAGAAATAAAATAAAGAACGTGACAACTACAAAATGAAATAGATAGATCTAAAGAATGTGAACATACTATATACCCAATGGAAAAAATACTACAATAACACCTATGGAGAAAAACTTTGAAGACCTTAATCCTTTGGTGGCCTCTCCATGGGAGGGTCCTTCTTATTTCCTGAGTGTGTGGTTGTAGGCTATAGTTCTCCTCTCTTGTGGTTGAAATTTCAGCAACACTTCGTCACTTTCAATAAGGATGGATATGGAAAGTGGAAGGGACCTATTGAATTTATAGGAAAAATGATGGTTATATTTAATAGGGTTAAAATAATAAAATATGATTATTTGACCAAATCAATTTTAACCATTACTTTTTAATTTTTCCTTCTTTTTTTTATAATTTCAAGAGGGAAAAGTCATAAAAGTGTTTTATAACTTTAATTAAATGGAAGAAACATTAGGAAAAGTGGTTTCCTAAGTTACTTTAGTTAAAATTATGTGAAATTTGGTGTAAACATGGGATACCTATACTATAGACGGTGTATTTTGGTAATCCTAACAATTTGGGCTAGTTAGCAATTTTTTGGTGATAAAAGATGCCCCCTAATGTATGAGGTTAGGAGCACATTGTATGACTGAAATAATTTATAGTTTTCTTTTGTGTATAAATTATTCATCCAAAGAGGGATATAAATTCCATGGGAAAAAATACCAACCGTTGAAGAGGCCGCAAAAAATCACAAGTCAACAAAAGGGTCACAAGGTGGTGAGGTACATAATATCAATGGGATGAGGTAAGAATGCCCATAATTGTTGTGTTAACTCATGGTAATGAATAAAATAGTGATAAAATAAAGAGGTATCCACCATGGTTTCACATTATCCACCAGTTCACTCCGCCATGTTGATCCCAATCACGCTAACATCACTATATGAACGATTTTTTTAAAAATTCCAATATTCATTAAAAAATTATGAAAATTTTCTGGGCTTTCAAGAAATGACTTGGCCACTCAACACCCCATCAAATCAGCCTCTGCATAGCAATAAATATTCAACTTGTATTCATACCATGCATCTAAAGCGCTGCAATTGAGATCTGATACCAATTTGTGACCCAACATGTGCCTAGGTGCTTCAAAAACTCACCTTCCTAAGATGATTTCAAAATTTTGATACCTTTCCTACGAAAATAATGAACAAAATAAAGTAAATTCAATAACAAGAAACATGCATGATTGAAATATAAAGAATAATTGGCCATGTACAACAATTAATAATATCTAACATATCTTAAACATATCATAGACATAAATAAAATACACAACATAATAAAATCATAGAGAGACTTGTCTTTTCAAAGAGTTTCACCAAATGGCTGCAGAAACCGGACATTCCACACAACCTTATAACTTATTTTTATAGATCTCAATAGTACTTCACCCCTGTGTTGATGAGACCAAATTTCTTGTCAAGTAGTTAAGGGAGTACACCCAATGGTAGGCCCCAATTAGACCTACTCTCATTTGGTGTAGTGTTTCTGACTAGTATGTGGGACTAGTTTCCACTAAGAATTAAAAGAATAAAAAGGGGTGTTATAGTCCAAAAATACCCTACCTATGCATACATGGCATTGACCTTTCCACTTACACAATTTTCCGAATTACTGTTGAGGATTCTTCTTAAAAAACTATTTTTTGGAAAAAGTGTGCACCCTGCTGAACTGATATCCCACGTACACACGTGAGTTGCATACTAGTTAGCCCACATACATATGCAAGCTACATGATATACAACCTGCATTTCCCCCCAAAAGTTGCAAAAAATATATAATTGCAAGGAATTCGGTGGAGTTTACGGGCTATCGAGGGTTTCCCAACCATTTTACCTATTGTAGCCAGTCCCCAAACCGAATAACCATATTTTTCTCATATAAAAAGAGGTCTTGGGGTCCCATTTACAACAACAAGCAAGAGAATAACTAAACTCTACCAAAATCCCTTCCCCTTCTAGCCCAAGTTTTGCATCCCTTTCTAAGATTTGGCCTTAGCATTCCCCCTCTATCCCTTTCTTCTTATACACGCCTTTCCCTTTTCCCAAAGAGATCAGTTGATTATGAGAAGAAAGTATGGGAATGATGCACTTGGAGCAACAATAAGAGGAGCCCAGGCCTGGATCACAGAGTGTTTGTTGATAAGAAGGTTGTAATCTTTCTGATCTTCATATTGAATAAAAGAGTTATTTCCTGTCCCAATAAATTTCATCTTTATGCTTTTATTGCTTAATGCATCTATTCCTATATCTGAATATTGAAAGTGACAAGTAGAG
Source organism: Picea sitchensis (assembly GCA_010110895.2). Classification (NCBI taxonomy): domain Eukaryota; kingdom Viridiplantae; phylum Streptophyta; class Pinopsida; order Pinales; family Pinaceae; genus Picea; species Picea sitchensis. The sequence goes on along the minus strand of SNQJ01S0029446.1, from coordinate 220,642 downwards.
ATTGTATTTTGTAGAATTTGTTTACCCACAATATAGGAAGCTACAAAGGCGAAATAGGTCTACACCGGATGTTAGGACCAAACGTATACCTACTGATCTTCTTTCCTCTCTCTTGTCTTTCAGTTTAGATATTTTTGGGGTAGATTAGGAATAAAAATGTCTTTTAAGGGAAGTCAGTGCTCTGGCTGTACCTCGACCTAGTATAGGTGGATTTTCCCCGCTAGCAGAATTTGCGACTTCACTGGGGAGTCTCTCTAGGGTCTTAGTGGGAGATCATGGTTATATTTGATTTTTAGTTGTTTCTGAGCTTTCTGAGTGTTATGAGTCAGGTTGGGTCTCTGGTCACCTTCCAGGTGCCTACCAKCTTCCCTTGCCCAAGTTTTTTGTCCAAACTTTTTCCTTTTTTGAAATTTACAGAGGTGTACACACCTTGTTCTCTATACAACACGCATACATACACGGTTTGCATTATATATAGCCCACAKACATATCAGGTTGGCCGTGAAAAACACATGTCTCTGTTGTTTTGGATATTTTTTTCAAAATATTTTCCTTTTTCTATAGGAAACATGTGGTTCCCAGGTTTTCCTGAGTTCCAGAAGCCTTTGTTGTTTGGGGGTTAGACARTTTGTAGGCTCAAATTGTTTATTAAATAAAAAAAGAAATCCTCTTATCTCTCTATGTTTCCTAGCTTTTTTGGCTTATTTTTAACTTGAAATTTTAAGAATCGTGTATTTTGTAGTTTCTTTTAGCATCTTTTGTTAGTTCTTCTTTGACTGGGAGAAAACAAAAGAAAAAAACCTAGTTTGTTAGGTCTCTTTCTTTCTTTGCATTTTATTTGCATTGTTATTTGAGAAAGAAAAAAAATTTAGCATAGGGTTGTGTTTTCTTCTCATATTGAAAGCATTTCAAAAGAAAAATAAGAAATAAAATCCTTTCATTTTTCTCTTTTGTTTCACTCGAAAGTTGCATTGTGCATTTTGCATAGAAAGGATAAAATATTGCACCTTTTTGTTTGAAGGATTGTTCATGATTTTTGCTTGAAGATATTTTTCATTTGTAGAATTAGTGTAAAGTCTTCTTTGCCAGTGTTCTAATTAGTTTCTTTTTCACAAGAGTTTGAAACAACATCAGTTGCAATTTTGTTCCTTGAGTATGAAAATCCCCTAAAATGAACACGCTAATCTAAACTATATTAGTAACACTTTTTATAGGGTTCACCAATAGCTTACTCTAGGGCCTCGGATTAGGTGTGGAGAGGTAAACTCTCCAAGGCCAACCAAAAATTAACTTACGTGTTTTTCTAGGGTGCAAAAAATCCACTTTGTAATTACTCAATCCGATCCTCTCACACAGGAGTCAAACATGAGGCCACGTGGAGGATGGTGATGGAGATATCCACTCCTGATCCAGACAAAGCATTTGGGAGAGTGTGTATTGGGGGTGAATCTTGTAGTGTTACTGGCCTGAATTGTGTCATACCTTTGAGACACTTGGATCCGTTCAAGGTAATCTAAGAGTGATTTTGTCCCTATTGTGTTTCGGGCCTCAAGAGAAACTTTGGGCTTAGTTACCCTACCCATACACTCACCCGACTATCAACTGTACCCCCTGGTTGTTGATTACAAGTTGGTGACCTAGTTTCCATTATATAAGTTGACACACAGATTACCGTGAGGGGTGTATCGTGGTACCTAAGGCAAACTCTGTATTCTACGGGTGACACCCAAAGGGACCGTCAGCTGACGGTCTGAGTAACTTCTTCTCCTGGCTATTCATTTTCCTTTGTGAATTCTTTGGATGATCGAGACTTCATCTCCCTGGATCAAAAGCATTTAGAAGGGTAATTTTTTTGGTCTATATCTTTTTTAGGCTTTTCTTCTTAGTGGTGTTCTATGTGCTCTCTAGTTTTCCATAGTGAGTCATCCAATCATTTCTTTGGTTCTCTGACCTAAGGTGGTATACAACCACTCCGCTAGTCGTGAGGAACTTTCGGTCTTCCACTTTGAAACGTGGAGCCACATCTTTATAGGAGTTTTTTTTTATATCACTGGTTCACTAGATTCAGCGTGTGCGACTTTTACGAACTTGAACGATCCCATAAAAGAAGAAACTGTGCATAATATCTTCATGGAAAAAGTTACTGATGATACCAATCAAGGAACCCCTTCTCAAGGGGATTCTTGTGCTTTTCATTTCTTTGGAAATGTTGGTGTCCCTTTAATGGCCACTTTGTACATTCCTAGGTTGAATGTGGGCCTACCAGTTTGGTAAGGTACCATTCCAAATGTCTCGAATGCTATTGACGCTTCTCAATTAAGAACCTTATGTCATGGGAATCATGTTGATGTTCCTTCATCAACAAATTCTTCTCCTCGTCCTTCTTCCTTCTTTGATGATATTCTAGCTACTAGTAATCAAAAGTCTAAACGAAATAGAAAGAGGAAGAATAGGAAGAAGAAATCACCAACCTCTGCGAGTCATGTTGGAGATGGGTCATAAAAATTTTCAATTCATGTTGAATACCAACACCTAGCCTCTATAAGTGATGCTGGGAGAAAGCAACCAACCTCCGCCAGTCATGTTGGATATTTGTCAACAACCTCTATGAGTCATGTTGAGAATAAGCAACCAGCCACTGCTAGTCATGTTGGGGGAATTCATTTTGTTGAGAAACCTAGATGGATAGGATGTAAACCTAAGTTCACTTGTAATCTTTGCAAGGGAGATCACCTTACTCATTTATACCATGTCCTTCCAGAGGAATGAATATTGGGGTCCTTGTATGCAAGATCTTCTTATTCTGAGTTTTCTGAGGTTTCCTCACACCCTATTCAACCAGTGGTTGAGAAAGTGGTCATGTCGATACAATTTTATGTTGATAGCACTCCTCTTTTGGGGGGTGATGCAACTTTAGACCATGTTGTTTCACAGTCCATTCATCCATTGGTTGAGAAAGTGATCATGCCGATGCAAAATTTGGATGTTCCCACTCCTCTTTTGTGGGGTGATGTGCCTCTAGACCATGTTGTCTCATAGCCTATTCATCCAGTGGTTGAGAAAGTGGTCATGCCAATGCAATCTTCGGTTGATCCCACTCCTCTTTTGGGGATGTAACACCATGTTTCCCCCAATATGTAAATATAACCATATTGGCCAAAGAACTATGGAAAACCTAAAAGTGTGAATGTTTGATTTGATGGACCTTTGTACAAAAAGTCGATGAATGAATTTTTTTTATTTTAATAGAAAATAGTTACGTGTTGCATGACTACCGAAAGAGGGAATGTGCTAAGAAAACCATGAATGTTATGAAAGGTGGTGGAGGGGACCTGTTTTGGGTGGGAAATCCCTCCTACGGACTAGCATTAAGGGTTTTATCATGCATGAAGAAATGACCTAAAGTCTCCTACTTTCTACCAACATCCAAATCATAAACCCCATTATTCATATGCAAATTCAAGGTTAAAGAGACCCAGTTACTGTACCTTAGTTTCTGTGTTTGATGTCGATACCTTTAACGCTTGGTCACTCCTTGACTGCAACTCTCCTCTTAATGTTGACCTGCATTCACAAAAGACAAACAAAGAACTCCACATGCATATTATCTATTAATTAATGGGTTAGAGATTCTATCAAAATATAATCAAATTTAAATATTGACAATCTCATATGGTGTTAGGGTCCTAACCCACACATAGGTAGAGAAATATATTCGGATGTAATAAAGGTCAATATTAATAAGACCTTTCAATAAAATAGAATAAGGCGGATGTAAGAAGACCTAATAGAAGCTTCCGCTTCTAGAAGGATCTTCCTCTAGATGCTTCT
>SNQJ01S0029446.1:182136-209183 GCA_010110895.2 Picea sitchensis | reverse complement strand
AAAATACTTTTCCATTCCTCTTTTTGGGGTATATTTGATTTTTTTTTTGTCTTTTTCAATAATTTTGGAAAGCTTGAAAAAGAATAAAAAAATGCTACGTTACAAAGGAGGATCGAGTTTCATGGACATAATAGTTCCAAGCGCATAGAACACATGGATGCTCAAGGCAAAGGGACATATGCAGGAAAAGGGCACTCGGGAAAAATCCCCCATGGGCCAAAGGTGTCAAGACGCAGAGGCAAATTGATACACTGCTTACATATAAGGCATGCTTCAGATGATTCAGTTGAGAGAAACATGGAGCCAACATTAGGCCAAATACGTTGGTATGCAAATGCAATTAATAAGACACACAATGGTAATGTCCTTCGATGTAATTTTAACGAGCCCAGAGAAGGTAAGCTCGACGATTTTTCATATTTAGAGAGTCTGAAAAAGAGTAAAAGGAGACTCTGTTGGGGTACCTTTTTCAAAGATAGTCTAGTCGGATCGAAAAAGGGGTAAACTAGCACCAACCAGATGTCTATTCAAAACCATTTTAGCGAGTGTGATAAGGACAAGATCACTCAACAATTTTTTCATTTTTAAGGAGTCTGAAAAGAGATTAACTATGGACTCCGTCGGGAATGTTCTTCTGGACCAATTTAACAAGTGTGAAAGAATAAGGTCACTCGATGATCTTTTCAATTTTAGGGAATCTGAAAAGAGCTTAACTATGGACTCCGTGGGGGTTCCTTTTTCGTAACTTTAGTCCCTCGGGCCCGAAAAAAGGGTTAAAATCATACCTGAGAATATTTTTCTAGGGAACCGAAGCTCCTAGAGTATATCTTTGTTCATACAGTTGACCATCCAGACCGAAAAAGTGGTAAACTACCATCGGCCAGACGTGCCTTCAAATTTCATTTTAACGAGCGTGAAGGAAAACAAGATTGCTCATAAATCTTTTCATTTTTAAAGGGTCTGAAAAGGGCTTAAAATAAGACCCGTGGGGGCTACGACTCATGTATGAAACTGGTTCAGGTAGAGCCCGCTGCTAGGCTCAGACCAAGAGTCTCTTCGATAGTCAACTTGGAAAGTCTCCCAAAAGGGAAGAAAACACAAACCACAGTGTAAGTCCTCCCTCGGTATAGAAACCGTAGTCATGGCTTCAAGGATAGCTTTGTTTGAAGGAAATTCAAAATCCGAGAAATCATGCAAATGAAGGTCGACAGTCCCAAAGGGTGAAGTAAACTAACCATACTCCATATAATGATGGAGGCTCTGGGTAGGACTGGAAGAGTCTATCAATGAAGAATCACAAGCACAAGGGCTTGAGGATCTACAAACAATGAGATCAGACTCAGAAGGAGACTCAAGATCACTTGGACCTAGAGGGGGAAACAAGGGCTCCCATGCCCCCATTCGATAAAACAATGGATCAATTGTTGAGACCAAGTCTCGAGAAGGAAAACATGATTTCACATGTTCCTTCTCAGAAGCAATTGAACACCGAGGATAAGACACCAGATAATTAACCCATGGCGGGGTGGATTCTACAAGAACACTAGGAACATATAAAGGGGCAGCCTGAACTAATGCTGAATTAGGATGGTGATTATCAGATGCAAGCTGGTCAATAGTGACAATTCTTCCATTGCGAGGGAAATGCATAACCCGGAAGAGCGTAGACACCACAACATTCATAGCATATACATAATCACGCCCGAGAAACATATTGAAATCTAACGGGCCTTGCACCACTATAACATCGACAAGGACAGTCTTCCCACCTAATGAGATAGGAAACTGAGGACGAATCCCCAAATATTCACTAGGATGTCTATCAAAATACAATAGCTCATGCGAAGCAGACACAAGCTCAGGAGATCCCAAGACTTTCCAAACCGAGGAGGATAAAATACTTGTAGAGGATCCTTCATCCATGATACATCGATAAATGTTTGTTGAATTAACTTCAACCCTTACCTGAAAGGGTGTAGAAGAAGGAAGACGAGGCTCAACAAGGTCATTCCAATCAAAGGAAACCATCCTAGGGCTTGGAGGGGGTGTAATATGAACGAGCGGAATGCCCCATTGTTCTGAAAGTACTGAATTGGAAATTCTAAAAACATAGTCGGTAGACACATCAATCTCTAAGAGAAGAGTGGGATCAGCCGAATACTGCGTCAACTTGACCTCTTTCTCAACCAATGGTTGAATAAGATGAGAGACTACATGGTCCAAAGGCACCTCACCCCCCAAAAGAGGAGTGGGATTAGTCGATGACTGCATCGACATGACCACTTTCTCAACCAATGGCTAAATAGGATGAGAGACTACATGGTCTAAAGGCACCTCACCCCCTAAAAGAGGAGTGGGATTAGCTAATGAATGCATCGGCATGACCACTTTCTCAACCAATGGTTGAATAGGCTGAGAGACTGCAAGGTATAAAGGCACCTCACCCCCCAAAAGAGGAGTGGGATCAACCGATAACTGCATCAACATGACCACTTTCTCAACCAATGGTTGAATAGACTGCGAGGAAACCTCAGAAGAGCTTGCAAACAAGGACCACAATCTTCGTACCTCTGGAAGGCCAGGGCACAAATGAGTAAGGTGATCTCCCTTGCAAAGCTTACAAGGGAACTTAGGTTTACGTCCTATCGTTCTAAGTTTCTTAAAAGAATCAATGCCCCCAGCATGACTAGCAGTGGTTGGTTTCACATCTCCAACATGACTTGCAGAGGTTGGTGATGGGTCGATAACATGACTTGTAGAGGCTACAGACCTATTACTAGTATGACTAGCAGTGGCTGGGATTTTTCCGCCAGCATGACTTGCAGAGGCTGGGTGTGTGCCCCCAACATAACTTGCAAAGGCTGGGTGCTGGTCTTCAACGTGATTTGCAAAGGTTGTTAACATATATCCAACATGACTCGCAGTGGTCGGTGATTTCTTCTTCCTATTCTTCCTCTTTCTATTTCATTTAGACTTCTAGTTACTAGTAACTGTACTTTCACCAAATGAAAGAGAAGGAGGGGGAGAAGACTTTGCTGACGAAGGAAAATCAACATTATGCCCATGACATAAAGTGCTTAACTGGGAAGCATCAAGATCATTTGGGACATTTGGAATGGTACCCAACCAAACCGTTAATCCCACATTCAACCCAGGAATGTACAAAGTGGCCATCAAAGGGACATCAACGTTTCCGAAGAAAGGAAAAGAACAAGAATTCCCTTGCGAAGGGGTTCCTTGGTTGGTATGGTTGAGAAATTTTTCCATGAATATCTTATGCACAATTTCTCCCCTTACGGGATTGTTCAAGTTTGTAAAAGTCTCACACACTGACTCTGGCAAATCAGTGTTATCAAAACAACGGTTATAAAGAGGTTGTTCCACGTTTCTAAGCGAAAGACTAAAAAAATCCTCACGACCAACGGAGTGGGTGGTATACCACCCTAGGTCAAAGACCCAAATCCATGACTGGCTAACTCTATGGAAAACTAGGGAGCACAGAGCACACACTAAAAGTTCCTAAAGGAAAATCAAGCAAACGACTAACTAGTTGGAAGAATAGTTACACCAACCAACACTAGAGAAACTCACCGGTGCAAGTGCAACTCGAATACAGAAGCACCCTACGGGTATACTTTGAAAATCATGGCCCGATGTCTTCCCTAGGCATCGCGGTGTACCCTCGTAGTCCCTTGTGTAAGTCCCTAAAATAAAGGCAACTAGGTTGCCAATGCGTGAACAGTCACTAGGCGGGTATAGTCCATAGTCGGGTAGACCGCAATGAGCAGGGTATCAAGCCCGAAACTTATCAAGGGTATCTAAATCAAGTTTTCTGGAAGATGACTAAGGACCTCAGTGGATTAGAGACCCACAAAGCTTCATGGAAAATCTGATCCATGAGAATCCAAAAATAAGCCCTCTATGCTCGTTCTCCACTCCACTTGGTCCGACTTTGGAGGGGTTATATACGCCTTCCCAACTCTGCATGTTGACCTCGTTTTTAGACCCTATGTTAGAGGGGGTCCCGGATATCTTCCATGTTACTAGACTTCTACACTCCTTAAATCAAACTCATATGTTTGATTTAGTAGTAGCCTGGTTCCTCTCCAACCTAATTGTTACACATTATTTTCGTCATCCCTATGATCGTTAATGATGAAACCTATCTATTGCCTTTAGAGGGGTCACAGTGGCCTAAGTTCCTGAAGAGAGAAGGAAGAAGAACTTTTCCTGAGAAAGAAGTTGCTTTCTATGTAAAAACCTTATAAAGAGAAATTTCGGCAGGTTGCTATATATAAGTGAGGAGATGCGAAATGATAAAATTCCATGAGTTGCTATATAGCCAGGGTGCGGACTTTCCTCAGAGTTGCTATATAAGCTGGTGCAGAATTCAGCGTGGGAAAAACATACGAGTTTCTCTCGAATTTTCTAGAAGGAGACTTCTTGGGTAGAATTGTATCGAGCAGGTTTCCCCATACTCGCTTTCTGGTTAGTGGGATCATCCCTAACTCTCATCCTATCTTCTTCAGCTTATAAGGAGAAAGAGTTCTCATGGAGAAAGGGGTTCTAATAGCTTTGAAGTGAGAGCTTTTGTGAGCTTGAGTTTGTGTTTTTCTTTGTCAAGATATAGATTGTGAGCAGCTATCAGGTCTATGGTCTCGGAATTCTTGGATTCAAAAGTGTGTGAGAGCGAAGGGCGAGTTAAGGAAGGGACCTTACGACATCAAAGGCAATGGTTGTAATCTCTTTTTCACATTTAATATGATACAGTAATACGATTCTTTCCTATAAAGCTTGTTTTTGTTTTATTGTATGATTCTGATCACATACATAGGTTTATGTTTAGTTTATGCTATCACTATCATTTGGTTGGTTTGTGTTGTTTGATATTATTGACTACACAAGAGCACTGGAGTGAAGCGGGAGCAACAAAGGACATAGGAAGCTTGATATAAGGTATGTTACTTATTCTTATGTAGTAAGTGTATTTAAAACTTAAGGAAGCGTCCTATTCACTGTCATGGTTTGTTCTAGATCGAGGTGGATCTAGGAGATATTTGTGTCCTTTTGGATTTATCCTTAAACAAAATTAGCGACTTTCTAAGGGGACCTATACCTTTGTCTTTTGGTTTTCTTGAACTTTCTGTGGCCATTTGCTCTTGTTGCCTTTTTTTCCTGATTTGTAAGCAGAGTCCTGAGGATACCCTGAGACACCTTCTAGGTTACATAACTAAGTTAAATTTTGTTTGATTTTGAAAATTTTCTCTACTTTCAGAGCTTTCCGCACTGTGCTCATTGACAGCCTGTGAGAACCAATCAAGTTCGCACTTTGTCTATATAGTCCAGTGCGGAAAGTCCGCATCTTACACTTAACTAAACTGCGGAAACTTTGCTTTTCCATGCGTGTCAAAGCACTGCGGGCAGATTTTGAAAATTTTGAACTCAATTTTTGAAGAAACTTTTCAATAGCTCAGGAAGGTTGATTAAAGTGTTTTGACACTTCGTTTCACTGGTTTACCTATCTTTTTCTTCATTTGTATGGATCTGATACAGGTTTAAGCTTGTTCTTTGCTTTGGTCACTTGACTTTCATCTCTTGGTTTTTATTGGCATTTTTCTTCTCTCGATTGGGTTGAATGTTGTATTGGTTAAAGATCAGTGATTGATTGGAAGTTAAAGATTTTGGTGTTTTGGATGATTATTGTTTCAAAGGACAATTTTCATTTGCATTAGAAACTCCTTGGTTAAGGGTGGATTGAACTTTTGGAGCCTATATATTGATCATTTTACAGTCATGACATTCTTTGAGTTGCTTTAGCCACTTTGCTTTGTTTATTTTGGGGATTAGTCTCTTGCTTTGAGTGTCTTTCAACAACAGAGCGTTTGTTTTCTTTAGAATTATTTAGAGAAAGATCAGATTTCTGGATAGTTCGTTTTAAAAGAAAATTTTTGTTTGGGTTTTCATTGTTTTAAGAAAGTTCATTATTGCTTTTAGTATGAAATTTTTGAAATAAAAAGATTTAATTCTTGCTTTATATTTGTTTGGGGGCATCTTTGCATTTGAGTAGCGAAATTGCACGATTGATATTGATGAGTTTAAGATTTTGGGATATTGTGCATCTAGGAATGATAATGTTTTCTCCTTCATTAGCTTAGATTTCATCAAAATGAAAAGATGCATCTTCATATCTTTGCATAATTTTTGAGTCGGTCAAAACACCATATTGTCACGCCATCTTCCTTTTGAGTAACAGCCATAAAATAAAGCACTCATAAAAATTGATTGGACATTTTTATCTTTTATGGTAACAAACCTACATTGGAATAGTTGTAGGGCTTTGGAATGAGTGTGAAAGATAACTTTCCAAGCTGCAAACAAACATAGTATCTTGTGATAGGGAGAGTTAAATCCATTTGCAACATATTGTCTGGGAAGCCCTTCTAACTGGGGTCAAGCATTGGGTCGCATTGGTGTTGGCGGAGTTACTAACCCTACTTTGTTAGCATCGGTGTAGAGAAGTTACGCATGTATTACGGGGATCACTCGAGGTATACCCACAATTATGAGTGGAAGTACTTTGAGAGTTGGTTTCGGGCTGGAATACCACATATGCGTGTGGATCGGATGACGACTGTCCCGGGTTATCTTGTTGTTTTGTGGTGACCTTGGTAAGCCTATCTTCTAAGGTTCTTTGCGAGGTGACTGTGGAGGAAAGTCTTCACGGTACCTATAGAATCGACGTTGGTCAAACTCACTCAGCTTGGAGGTATACCACGGTATGTGGGAGCTTGCACGGGGGTGTAATCCGTTAAGCAGGTCGTCAACGTAACTTTCCACCTACTCCAGCCTTCTTACTTTGTTCCAGCGTTGGATTTTATCATAACTAGTGAGTTCATAGTGAAAAGGTTTTGTTTGTTTACGCTTGCTTCCTAGATTTTAGCGTGTGCTGTTGTTTCCCTAATGGACTCTAGATTGGATTTATTTAATGGCCGTCGGTTCCTGAAATGACCAATGAAGAAACCCACATTCCAGAGGAACAGCACATTTTTCCTTCTTATGGAAACGGTGGTCCTCCTCGCCACCAAGCTACTTTGAGCCTTCAGGTCTCTGAATTGGATTTCCGGTGTGGTTGTTTCCACTCAAGTAATCTCGAATGCATTTAGTGCTTCAGTTGTAAGCACTTTTTCCCCAAGAGCATCAACCTCATGTTGATCCGCCTTCTTCACCGGTAGGGTCTTCTTCGCCTTCTTACGCTTGTAGGTCGCCTTCCGTTTCATCTTCTTCGTCGAGTGAGAGTTCTGAACATAGTAACTCGGTGAATAAGAGAAGAAGAAACGAAAGAATAGAAGAAGAAAAAATAACAGGATCCAAACTGTGCTTGATAAACATGTTGTTGGAAAACAGCCGATTCGCGGTAATCATTTTGGGAGAGTTGATGATGTCAAAATCACCCAAACAACCGATAGCCAGAATACCTTGCAGGCTTTGTAAGGGTAGCCATCTTAAAGTTGCCCTAATCTATCCAAGGTTATAGAAGTATGGTCTACACATCCTCGCCGACCCATGGCCATTCGACCTACGAACAACATGTTGATGACCTCGTCCAACTAGTCATGATATCGTTGGGAAGAAGAAGATGGGATCAAATTCCCGTGCATGCTGTGTAAAGGGAGTCATCTCACTCTCCTTTGCCCTTCTATGGAAGAAGACTCGAAATTACTTTGGAAGCCATGAGCGTTTCGGTATCAACTTCGGCCGCTTATCTGATACTCTCAACCCACACGTAGTTGATGGAATGATCACTCGAGTCCCTTCATGGGTCAATCCGGTTGATCATGTAGTCAACTTGGTCACATCTTCGTTGAACCGGTTGACAAAGTGGCGATCCGATCCCATCCTCGGTCAACCCACTCTCCCATTAGAAATTGAAATCCTTGATCGGTCGTTTCCACCACCTGTCGACCCCGTTTTCCCCTTGGGGAATGAAACCCAATTGGTCGATATGATCTCTCCATCCATCGATCCTACTCGCGAGGAAGTAAACCGATCACGCCCATGTTCTTCTCGTGCGATGAGACTCTGCCGTGTTAGGGGTATTCCTCCTTCTACCGTGGAACCCCCCTCCAAGTAATGAGGCCACATCCGTTTTGATTGGGATGTACTAACTGGATCTCGTCTCCCTCTTACATTCCTTTCCAGATTACGATGCGAGGTTTGTGGTCGGGGCGTTACCAAAACATTGATAGATGAAGGTTCGTCACGATCATTTTGTCCTCTATTGCTTGGCAAACATTGGGTTGTCCCTCCACTTACACGATTCTGCCTTGAGAATCTGTTAGCACCTTGAAACTAGTCTACCTTTAAAGGGACCCTTCCTCAGTTTCTCATAACTTTGGGAGGGAAAGCTGTCTTTATTGATATCATGGTGGTCCAAGACCCCTTGGATTTTCTTCTTTACTCCTTGGGGCGGGATTATGTCTATGCCATGAAGCTATTGTGTCTACTCTTTTTTAGTGATATCTTTCCCTCACGATGGGCGGTTAACGACTATTGATCCTTTTCATTCATTGACCCGCTTGGATACCTCCACGAATAGTTTCTTGTATACGGTATTATCACCTTATACGGAGTCAATTATGTGGCGTTGTCCCCTATGACTTCAACTTCTGATGAACTAGATCTGGTAGTTGACATGGTGATATGTTCGATAGGGTTGTTAGAGCTGATCTCTTTACTCCCCAATCGACCCTCGAGATGGTGTCCTTCCAGAGTGTGTTTCTTCCTTCCAGGTGAAGACCTCTTGGAAGCCATGACTGGATTTTGTCCTTTGACATGGTGTCATTCCGAGCATTGTCCTCTTGGAATCCCTTATCAAGAAAAGTTTTCGAGGATAGTTTTCGTCGCCTTATCTCGTTAAAAACAGGGTTTCGAGAGTTTTCCGTCTCTGCCTTCGCCCTCGGTAAAAATAAAACGAAGTCCGAGGATAGTTTTTAGCGTCTCTGTAGCGACCTCGTTAAAAATGAAAGCAGGAGTCACGAGGATAGTTTTTGCATCTGAGACAACCTCGTTAAAAATGAAACAAGGTCGCTGAGCGCAATTTTCCTATTTCAAGCTCGTTGAAAATGAAACCATCGAGATAGTTGTATTATGTCCAGCGGCAACCTGGATTAAAGATTGAATCTGGATTTCTGAGGATAGTTTTTCTGTCTCTAAGGCAACCTCGTTAAAAAATGAAAGCTTGAAGGTTATGAGCGAGTTCTTGTTTCACCAGTATTAAATCGTTAAAAAATGAAATAGTTTTCCCCTCTCTGTTTGAGTCAAGTCCTTCGTCCTGAGCATTTGGCTTCGTTTCATTCTCCTTTGAAGTTGGATGGAACGAAGCAGAATTGCCTGACCCTCGGACTTCATCTTGAAGTTAAATAGCTAGTTTCTTAAGCTGGGGGCTAAGGAGTACCAACCATGCGTTGGAAATTCGCAATCATAGTTTCCTCTGGTTCAAGGAATGAAACCACTTCCTCAGAAAGCATAGTTTTCTCTGGTTCAGAAGCTAGCGTAAAAGATGAAACCAGGTCCAAGCATGGATTTTGTTTTAGTTTTAAAGCTTGTTGTGTAAAATAAAATCTATCCCAAACATAGTTTTGTTTGTTTTAAAGATTGCGTAAAATAAAAACAATCGAACTTAGTCTTTGTTCTTTCTCATGCTCAAGTAAATACATGAGAATAAGTTACCGAGCTTAGTCTTTGTTGTTCTTTCTCATGCTAAATAATCAATGAGAATGTAACCGAGTACTTTTATCACTAGGACTCGTAAAGGTTATACGAACCCTAGAGTCTCCTTTAAGCCTTTTAGACTCTAAACATGAAAAGATTGCCGAAGCGATCTTTATGGCACTGCCTTTCGTTAAAGTATTTGAACTTCTGCGTCCTTGAGCGATAGTTTAACCCTTTTAGGTCTCGTTGGACTACTGTACGAAAAGGCACTGAGAGAGTTCTCTTTTGATGTTTTTTCAAACTCTATAATCTTGAAAAACCTTTGAGTTTTCTTTCTTTGGACTCATAAAACAAACTGAAGGCCATATGGGACATAGGTTCTCTTTAAAGTGTTTTTGAGGACTCTCAAAACATGAAAAACCCCGAGTTTCTATCTCTGGACTGCGTTAAACAAACATTGACAGACCATTAATGGGACCGAACCACTCCTGCCTGGGGTTAAAACTTCGGCTAAGTCGAAGGATGAGCTTCGTCAATAACATAATTTATCCTCCTCGAAACTTGCATGAAAATAAAGGGTGCTCACCCGTGAAATGGTGGGGGGGAATTTTTGAAAGAAATGTGGTACAAACATACAATTCATGCTATGGAAGGTCGCTTTTGAACATGATAACCTTTCACTCACCTTGTGTCTGGTTGGAAAATCCACTTGTCTCCTGATCGCAATCTATAAGATTACAAATTGGTCGTGATCCTTGTTGTTGAGTCGGTGTTTCCAAGGCAGTTGTCGTTAGTCAATATGTTCAAAGATGTTCAACCTGAAAACCTTCTATTGCGTCAGGACATTTCTGCAGTCTTTAAGCCTTCTATTGCGCCGGCCATCCCTGAGTCAGTCGAATCACTTTGTTACTCTGATCTACATCAAATCTTTTATTTACTTGTTTTAATTGTCATTGATGTGTGGGATACATTAAGGTATCGTGGCAGGTCTTTTCCTGTCGACTTCAACTCATTATCCAATTGGGCAAAACTAATTGGTACTATGGAACTTGCATGCCTCAATGGCGGGTTTCATAAAGCTTTTAAATGATGGGTTTCATTATTGACCCACGATGGAGATTCAGCCAGTGTTCGACCAACTCATTTATTCCACATTCGTTGGATTGTACTGAAGTACCTTGGGGTCCATTGGTATTAATGGTGATTTCCCTGCGCGCGGTAACGGTATACACTGAGCCGGTAATCAAGTGGTTTCTACCATGTTACCGACTTCAACACATGTAATCCATGGTTAGATTAGATGCTTTATAGAGTGCGGAGATGAGATACGGATATTTTGTGATCAATCCGAATTTGCGTTGGGTATATTCAGTGTACTGTTGCATGAATCCCGCATTGTATGTCTAGTGGCTATGTTCAAATTTGAGGAGTCTTTAACATAGATCCACGGTGTATTTTTGGTGGCTATGTTGGGATTTGAGTCATATTGGCATGGATCCGCGGTGTGTATGTTTGGTGGCCATGGCTTGTCTTACTTGACGGATCTTCGCATTTAGGCATTTATGCTTTGAGTCATTTGTATTCTGGTATGGGAATTCCTACCTCGATTGATGCTATATGCTATTATTTCCTTGTTGTTGGTAGGTTTTCGACTGACTTTTTCTTGTTCCCTACACACTTTCGACAAAGTATTTCAATATCACTCTGTTCTAACTTCATACTTTGGGGCTCCTGCATTTTATTGTTTCCGTCATCCCTATGATTGTTAATGTGATGTAAACCTATCTATTGCCTTTAAGGGGTCCGCAGTGGCCTAAGTTCTGAAGAGAAGGAAGAAAAGAACTTTTCACGAAAAGAAGTTGCTTTTCTATGTAAAACCTTATAAAGAGAAATTTCGGCAGGTTGCTATATAGGCAGAGAGCGAGAAGTAATAAATTCCATAGTTTGCTATATAACCAGAACGGACTTTCCTCAGGAGTTTCTATATAGCTAGAGGTCGCGGAGATTCGACCTGCGTGGGAACGTACGGTTTTTTGAATTTTCTAGAAGGAGAAGATTCTTGGGTGGCATCGAACGGTTTGATCTTACTTTCGCTTTCATGATTTAGTGGGATCATCTAACCTCCTCATCCCTATCTTCTTCAGCTTATAAAAGGAGAAGAGTTCTCATGGAGAAGGGAGGTTTGGCAAACCCGGTTGTAGTTTCTTTGTCCAAGATAGATTGTGAGCAGCTATATGAATCTCGGGAATTCTTGGATTGGAAGTGTGTGGGGAGCGAAGGACGGTTGGAAGGGACCTCATTATCAAAGGCAATGGTTCTAATAATCTCTTTTCACATTTAATATGATCGTGTCTGATTCTTTCCTATAAAGCTTGTTTTGTTTTATTGTATGATTCCTTGATCACATACATAGGTTTATGTTGAGTTTATGCTATCGCTATCATTTTAGTTGGTTTGTGTTGTTTTGATATTGACTACACAAAAGCACTGGAGAGAAACAGGAGCAACAAAAGACTATAGGAAGTGATTACTGCATAAAGGTATGTTACTTATTCTTGCCTCTTAGTAAATTCAATATTTAAACAGAGCGTCATAATGCGTCGTATGTTTTGTTCTAGTTTCCAATTGGATCTAGGGAGATCGATTTATTTCTGGATTTATCAGCAAACCTAATTCAAGTCCCTAACCCTAAGCTAGTTGGTTGACCCTACAAACATAAAAGTCTAGATTTTTTAAGCGTTCTTTTAAGGATTGATTTAATCAAAAGGTATGGTAGATTACCAGCGATATTGTTAGACTCTTGCAAAAAAAATGAAAGAACCATAGCAAAGAACGATTATCTTTCTTATTTTCTTTTAAAATGCTTTTAAAATTAGAAGAAAACACAATGCTATGCTAATTTGTTTTCTTTTCAAATAACAATGCAAAAGATGCCAAGAAAGAAAGAGACCTAGAAGCTATTTTTTTTTTTTTTTTTTTCTTCAATCCAAGCGAGAGGTAACAAATATTCTAAAGAAACTTATGAGTGTATCAAAATGTATCATTTTCTTAAAATTTCAAGCTAAAATAAGTTTAAAAAGCTAGGAAACACAAGAAATCTTTTTTTCTTTTTAAAGACAAACAAGCGAAGAGCTGGAAGCCATCCATTCGGAGACCCGTTTCGATCAAAGAAAAGGCCACGATAAGTTAAACTTCAATCGGGGAAGATGATATTTACCTCTTATTGGAAAAAGATTTTCCTGACACATCCACGCTACACGAGCGCTGAAACCTGCATATATGTCACGGGTTGTCCAAAGAACCCTTATGCACACATGAGAGGCATACTCTGGGGCATGCACCTCCGTAACTTCTCAAAAAAAATAAAAACCAACCCAGTCAATGCGGGGCATGGAGTATGCCATTGTGAATACTAGAATCCCTTAAAGACATAAACTTACTTTTTGATAAAGAAAATGAAGGAGGTACGATAAAGAAAAGCTAATCTGAGGTTACATGCCACAGGATCACAGGACTACAACCATGAGACCGAGACTAGATCCATATTACCCTGAAGGATCCGCCGGCCAGGGAAGAGGATGACTACCTCTTTCAAAAATAAATTTCTGGACTCGAGGATACGCGCTGAGTGATCCTTTAGCCAACCTTAATGTACATGGGCTGGGTGAAGTCAAGGCATGTGTATATGTGTCTTGCGAGGCATTATCTGGTGCATATGAAATACGTAGCTTCGGAAAAGAAAAAAAGCCAACTGAGAAAGAAGCAAGGAATTACTAATAGTATGGAAGACCAAAATCCCTAGCTCAGACTTTGCAGAAACTCAGAAAAAGGTAATAAAATCAATTTAAACTACCCAACAAGTATCCCCAAGAACCCTAGAGATCTCCCAATCACGGTCACCAATTCTGTTGTGGGAATTGGAAATCCCTCCTGGAATAGCGTGGAGTTTTTATCATGTATGTAGAAATGACCCAAAGTCTCCTACTTTCTACCAACATCCAAATCGCAACCCATTATTCATATGCAAATTCAATGTTAAAGAGATCCAGTTACTGTAACTTAGTTTCTGTGTTTGATTTCGATCCCTTTAACGCGCTTGGAATTTAAACTGCTATTCTAACTCTCCTCCCAATGTTGACTGCATTCACTAAAGACAAAAAAAAACTCCACATGCATATGATCTATAAATAAACTAATAGGTTAGAAATTCTATCAAAATATAATCAAATTTAAATATATATATATATAACTTGTGCATTGGGATGGGAAAATTATTCCTTTTTGTATTAATATTCTCAAGAGTAAACTTACAATAGTGAGACCGGCCATTGATCCTCGGAATCTAGTACTAGGCTCCTCTTCAACTGTACTCCAACTTGGCTTTGTATATACTTCTCTTCACACAATAGTTGAAAAAGGTTAGGGCAAGGGGAATACTAAATCGGGTATATTTTATTTTCTATGATTTTCCTCTTTCAAATGGGTACCTACCCCTTCTTTATAGGCTAGAAAGGGATAGGTATTTGGTCCAGTGATCAGTATATGGGCAGTCAATCGGTTTAGTTAACTTACCCAAAACTGTGTGTTCCATCTACAACTTTCATTTTCCATGCTTTCTAGGGTATACGCGGGCTGGAGTGGGTCAGCCAGCGTACACATGCGTGCAGTAGTGGAAGGTGTATGCCTTCAAAAAGAGTGTTTTTAAAGAAGTTGTTCAGTAGTGGCTTGGAAAAGAAGTCAAATGAGATGGCATGATGCCAGGTAAAGCATGTCTGGTGCAATTAGGGTTATAAAGGACCCAAAATGGTTCGTTAGCCTCCACCTAACCAGTACCATGTTGGAATTAATTTGCTCTGATCAAAACAACCCTTTGACCAGGGATGAATTGCGGAGTCGAGTTGGTAGGGTGGGAACACCTCATCAAGGTTAATGAGGGATGCAAGGTTGAAGCCGCCTATCTGTAGGATTCAAACCCTGACTGAAACTGGAGATTCGATCACGCAATGTTGCTAAAGACGAGGAGAGAAAGTTAGTGGTGGGTGGGGAGGAGACCTATGGAAAATCTGGAGAGAGCTCTGGGGCCAGGAAGGAATGAAAGTGAAGACAGTGAGTTCTGATCACAAAAATAGAGAGATTGAGCTAGGAGAAGGAGTAACGTCCTTATCTATTTATGTATTGAGAAGGAAGTAACCTTCGTCCCTAACAATTTGAGCTGGAATAAAGAGATTGAATATCAAAGCATTGTGGCTTAAGCTTGGGGGGTGTGAGTGATAAATCCATTGGGGGTGACTGAGCCTGTGGTTGGGTGAAGCATGAGCACCCCTTTCAGCTGTCACATCATTCTCTATGGTTTTGATAAAGTGTTTTGCCTTATTCTTAAATTATAAATAATGGATGCATCGAGTATTTACATGTCTATAAAGGGTTTTTTCTTTGTATTAAATGATTAAGTTATGGTATGCGTTTGTTCCTTGAGAACCTATATTTATTCTTGATTTTCCATATGCCCCAGTTTAGTCACTCGAAGATTCTTTCCCCATGGATTTACATCACCGTTCTAGAGTCGGGGAAAGCCTCTGGGCATAGCTACTTTTTTGGTAACTTCACAAGTTACCTTTCCTTGATTAAGAGATTAAAGCTCTGGGAGTTGGGAAGTTGTTCCCTTCAGACCAGTAGTCTAGGAGACTTTGAACTTGCACTTAATTCCTTAACCAAAAATATTCCAAGAAGCGGGTATTACGATACACAAGTTAAATGAGATCCAGGCCTAGGTCTAGGAACTAGGAGTTCGAGGTTTCAAGATGTCAAATTGCACAATAGTCAAGTTGAACCCAACAATTACTATGAACCATCAATCTATGAATGAAGATCGGTGGGGAATCATTCTTGAACACGAAGGTGAAAATAAGCGGGCCTTACCTAGTTCGCAGCCCGCAATTAACCCTTGTTGTTGATCTCGACGAGATGGAAGATCAACAATCTCGGTTATACTAGAATCGAGTACTCCATGTGGGAAAGTTAAACTCCATTAAAAATGCATGTTGGGCCAGAATTTCGTGAAATGTTGAAAGTCCCTTCCTTTATTATGATCTAATTTGATGCGATCCTAAAATGAAAGAGCACATGGGATGGAGAATAACTCAGTGATGTCAGGGTCAGAAGAAGCCAACATTTTTAGGAGTCTTGAGGAAATCAGGAGGCAGTCAGACCCGTAGGAGGAGCAAAGTTTGAATCCTTGGAAGCACTTCTTCTAAATGGGAAGTAGTCAGAGTCTCGGGAGGAGGAGGCGACAATGGTTTGGATCCCTGGCCTGGGATCAACAGTCCTTATGATCCTAAGCTTAAGGTGCACAGGGGTGCCTGGCACGGGAGAGGAACTTGCCAGAAAGTCGAAGTCCAGTAATTTGGAGTTGTCCATCACAGGGAGATAATTTGGACATGAGATCTAGGGTTATGGTAGAATTAAGCGGACTCAGAGAATACTAAACAGAGGTTTCAGTTGAAAGTTGAGATTTTCGAACCCCAAAAATCCGAAGTGAATCTAGACTTCCAGATCCAGACGGATACATGAGAGCCAGATAAGCTGGACTCCGGAGAAATCTGTGCGATATTTTTCAGTTGATATATGAGACTCCTGAAGTCCAAAGAGCCAAAGTAGATCTCAGTTGTAAGATCATCTGAAGTAAATCTCAGTATTAGGGTTGAACAAAGTGATTCCATAGAATAAATTAAGAAAGAAATTCTGGATCTATAGACTCAGGATAAAGTCCACAGTAATTCATGATCGTTAAGATTAAGAAGGGACATTGTGTGAATATGTGGACTCTGGATAAAAGTCCCCAAGAACTATAGCCGTCAGATTAAGAAGGAACGTGGCATGAATCTGTGGACTCTGAGTAAAGACCGAAGCAATCCTCGATCGTTAGATCCAGAGAATAGAGTAGCACAATATATATTTGTGAGCTCTGGGTAAAGTCTTGAAGTAATCCTTGATCGTTAGACCAAGTGGAAATTCGTCATTGGATTATAGCCTTTGGATAAAATCCATTGGGAAAAATGAGTGAAGTTTGATATTTGAGATCTCATAAGTCGGAGACCCAAAGGAGTTCTCGACTGTTGATCGAGAAGTCCAAGGACCATTGATCTAGTTGAAAGGTAAAACACCCGAAGTAGAAGAAGGGTTGTTGATTTAGGAGGGGAAGATCTGGTCCATGAATTTGAAAAGGGCAGATCTGAACCCGTTAGTTCAGACAGTACCGTCAATATCGTGAGATCGACGATCTCATGGAATTGTGGGGATTGGAGGTGGGAGAACTCTAAAAATTTGAGGGCGAGTCGCAATCCAAACCGCAGTTTTGAATAAGGACAAGTGGAGGTTCGAGGAGAATTATGGGCTGAAAAGTAGTTTGGTTTCAAACAGCCTTTGGTCGTGCCTACAATTGTGTGTTTAAGTGGTCATTGCCCAAGGTCACATCCAAAGAGGGGCCAAGAGAAAAGGGTCTAATGCCAACTCCAAGACTTCAGGCAGAAAGGAGGAAGGTGGTGGGTATCCATAAGACACATTGCCAAGAAGACGGGAAGGGCCTATGTTTGATTAAGAGGTGAGACTATCAAGGTCTCTAAGTCTTGTTTGAATTAGAGAATCAAAGAACCTTGATCAGATGGTTAGGCTGAGTCCTGGACTTCCCAAATTAGGAATCATTGAGGGAAAGGATTTGTTCACATGGGGACAATTTTTTTCACCCCATGGTGGGTGTGTTACAAGTGGTATCGAACATGGTTACAACACTCTGCCTGCTTGGGCTCTTGGACGAGTCGCTTAAAAAATCTATTTGGAGTACTTTTAAAAGAGTGACACTCTACCTTACCTCTTTCTTAAAAGGTATGGTTAAAAAATGTTATTAAAAGAAAAGAATAAAACTTTCCTCTTTGTGTGGTATTGTGCATCATTTTTATGAGATTTCATACAAACTATACCCTCTATATATCGTTAACTTTATATTCATTTTTAACTGGCTCAACATAAGTCAAGTGGCATATATCATTTAAACTGGAATAACTTAGATTTTATGTTGGTTTCATTTCTTTTATTATTTTAGGACTTTAGTTGGATAAAAGAGCCATTAAGCACCATTAGAATGGAGTTACACCAAACTTCCAGGTTTATTTAGACAACCCCAGTCCGGATTTATTCTTCTGTTTGACGGCCCAGACCGGATCTATTCTTTCAGTTGACGGCATGTCAAATTTGTCCCTAAACAAATGGCACTAGAAGGAGGGTCGAGGTAAATTTAATGATTAAATGTTTTACCCCTCAGCCTTTCATAATTCCATATTTTTAAACTTTTCTTCTATGTCATCTTGAAATGCACTAGAGGGCAGGCCAGACTGACAAGCTAACCTTGTAGGAGGCTTTGTTTTGAATGTATTTAATTCCCCATGGCTCTCCAAATCACTATGTTGGAACATGTTTTCCACTTCTCATTACCTGATATTCCCAACAAGACAGTCTCTCTCTTGTCCAAACTCACCTTTGATGGTGGGGGGGATGTATCTACAAAAGACCATCTTAACAAGTTTTGGTGTAAATGAATCAAGCATGATATTTTTAATTTAAAGGTTTTATGCATATTTTTTTCTTTCACTTTCAGGGGGCAGATTAAACATTGGTTTGAGTCGTTTCCAGCATATCACATTATTGATTGGTTTCAGTTTGTAGATAAATTTTTAGATGCTTTTGAAAAACATAATTACAATCAATTATGTGAAGAATTTCAGACTTTACTAATCAATGGAAATTCATCTCCAAAAGGCTTTTCAACAAGAATCCATCATGTTCTCTGTAAATTTAATATTGATGGCATGTCATTTGTACTAAATCTCCTCTATGATGCTTGTGTCCCTTTCATCTAGTCACATTCAATCACGAATGATGAATCGGTTGTGAATCCTATCACTCAATTGCAAGAATAATTTTGTTCGCGGGATGAGAGGAATCCATCCGAAAATTTTGAACAAGAAAGGGAGGTAGAATATATTGAAAATGGTTTTACTGACAATCAAATTGGTTTTTCCTCTGAATCATTGTATACTCAGTCATCGACCATCGTGGAAGAATATTTGATGTTGGGTCAAGATGAATGTCCATATTCTTCTAACCCTTGCTCTAATCAGTACTTAAATTCAGTTATTGAAGAACACTTAGGTGATGAAAAAAATCTTAAGCATTCTAACATTCCAAAGAAACTGATTAGATATGTAGATCTGCAATTGGAAGAAGACACCTTAAACCCTCATCTATGAATAATACCTTATCCACAAGAAAGATCAAATGTTTGTTGTGAAAGTTTTGAATTATCTATCACACAGGAGACAAATTTAGATGATCATATTATGTTGAAGAATTTATCACCAAAACAAAGTGAGCGTTTTAAGGAAAGTAAAGAGGAATGTCTTGAGAATACCATTGTTAAATATCATAGCTCAAGATATTATTTTCATGTGCTCATTTCTGATTCCTTTTACTCTTTATATCCCGATATCTTCATAGATTCTGGCGGACTTTATACTTTACCCACAATATCTTACTCTTTGCCATCACAATCAAATCTTTTCGATATGCCAAAATTTGGTGAAATTAATTCCAAACATAACATTTATGAAGTTGGATTTGATGCTCTTTCACTTTCGTCACTCGCATGGAAAAATGGCATGTTGCAAGATGTTTTTTCACGATTTATTGTTGAAAAAGATAATGCACTTATTCTTATGGAAATCAAATATTCTATTCGTTATTTGATTAGTTCGAATTTTAATATTTATGTTTCACATTTTGAAACGATCAATATCATCAAAGGAAGCGTTCAAACCAATATTCTAATTTATGTCATGAATCCTCTTATGATGTGTTCCCCATTGATATATTCATTTCACCAAAGTCATAGTTTGCATCCTAATTTTTATGACAGGATCTTAGAATGGATTGAAGATTCGTATCGTTGTGCTTTCTTTGTTTCTACCTAAATATCTAGGAAGTAAGAATTACATGATTTGTTTAGATCCTCCATGTGAACAAATTGTTGAACACTTGGAGAATTGTCAGGAGGATGCATCACTTCGGCCTTGGTTGATGGTTATGTCAGGTCTCCATAATATTGACAAGTTTTATAAACTTACTTACACTCTTCCATGCCATTATGACCCATATCACGAAAAAATTGCAGAATGGTAGGAGGATTCATACAAAAAGAATGTTCAAGGGAATGGTAAGGTCATGCTTTCTTTGCTTTTAAATGATGATGATAAAGGTAAGTATGATATATTTTTATTATTTTTCGATATACTACCATTCTTATTATTAATATTTGATTTTGTTTCCATTGCAGGATTGGAGTTACTCTGATGGCTACATTGGAAGCATGAATTCACTTAGTATTTTGATTTGTTTAGTAGTTAGAGTAGGTTTAGGAGTAGGTTTTCTTTTAGTTTTATTTCTCACTATTTCTTTTTGTAATAATGCAATTATGAACACAAGTGGGCGCACCAAGGGAGCCATAATATGACTGTTGTCAGGGAAGTCCACTTTAACCATTTTCTCTCTGTTTTTCGTTGAACATTTCTTTTCAAAAACACAGTATCATCATGAAAATTTTTAAATGGAAATTAAAGAGATAAGTAAATTTGAACTATCAATTCAACCTTGACCCAAGGTGCCACAAGTAGGACTTCACTCATCTTAATAAGGATTTTTCTATTTTCTTTTACTCTCTTTTACTTTTAATAATAATGCTTGGTCAAAGTAACACCTCATGCATCACTATCTTAAGAAAAGAACTTGCTCGCACATGATATTTTATACTATTTAGTTCTTCCTTTATTTTATAGTGAGATGCTAGTGAATCCAAAAGCTCAAGTTTATCTTTGGTCAAAATTGTATCATGAAAAGTTTTATTTTGTTGTTTTGATTTTGTGTACTTCCAATTTTGAATCCCATTAATAAAATTTGATTTGGTTTGTTGTGTGTTTTTTGTTTTCTTTGATTTCTTTGAATGAGTTTTCTTTCTATCTTTCTTTTTGAATCAATATATTTTTTATCAAAGAGCGATTGTTGAAGGAAGCATTCGTTTTAAGACTTGTGTTTTTCAAGCAATTTGAAATAATTCAAAAAGGTCCTGATATTAAGATATGGCTTAGACAATTGATTTTTAAGTCAATTGTCACTTTCATTTTGTCCTCAATTTGTCTTTTCCAGAGTATTACACCAGAGATGTGCTTTAAATCTTTGAGAATTACGATGATCTTTAAACTTTTTACACATCCATATTCTTAAGGAATCACTTTTAAGTGCTTCCCGATTCTCTAGATGATTTCTTAAAGGAAATCTAAAATCTCTAAACCATGATAAAACTTCTAGTTTTGAAAGCAAATAAATAAACATGATCAACTATTCACTTGTATTGCAATTAACCTCCAGTATCACCCTTCTCTCTTTGTCATCAAGAAATCTATAATTGTATTATTATTTAAAAGTGTCATAAGAGGGTTGGAAGCACTTAAGTGTGGGAAGTGTCTGTAAACTCGTTGGGTTACTGAACATGCTCGCTGGAAGCTGGTAAATGCACACATGATACCAAGACAACTTCGTCAGGGTACTGAATAAGCCTGCTGGCAATGAAGTAATGTCAGGTTGAGAGGTAGTAGGTATATTCTTTTAAGTTAACTTTTATGGAAGCGTACATCACGTGGATAGACAACTATTGGATGGGATTAAAGTACTTGAGTGGGTTAAATGACATCCTGCCGAGGCTATGGACGTCTGCTGGAAGCAGTGGCTCTGTCAATAGTATTAAAGTTATTTTATACACATTGTGACTATTTGATTAAGAAATTATTTCAGGTTATAATCCCCTGCAAAGAAAATTCTATTGCCTGTTTATAACATTGAGCTTATCTTAATACTATATGGTCTCAAAATGAATTTATTTCAGGGAGCTTAAATCATTTTTCAAGTCTTATTCTTTTCTTCCTGAGATGAAATATTACCAGATCAGAGATAACTGCTTCACCCAGTAAGTCGCCATTTGTTGGTCCCCAACAACTCCCCCTAAATATTTACAAAATTTAAAGGGCTCCCATTAGAATCTTGATAATTATAATAAGCTACAGAATCAACCTTTTCAAATAGTTCCATACCTTGGCTTGCTTTGAGACAAATTTAAGACATTCACTATAGTATGAGACATTCATTACAAGCGTATATGTCAAAATTGATAAACGAGCATAAAAATCTCAATTTAAACAAAAATGTTAGTTTTTATCAACTATTTACTTTCGTTTAAATTATGATTATGTGTTCTTTCTTTTGCTCATTAGCAAGTTTGACTATTTTGAATAATGTGTTCAATACTTCATCAAATAATATCTTCATTGATTTCTCATTTTCATAAAATCATTTGGTGATATTAATTAATTAATTTATTTATTTATTTTGCATCTCATTTCAAAATAAAAGTAATAATAAAAAAAATAATTATTTATCATTTGTTTGATTTTGTAAAAAATCCAAATTAATATTTTTCTCTTCTCCATTAACTTGAAGCTTCTAGAATTTTAAAATCATATTTGAAATTAAATTATAAACAATGTTTGTTTAGAACTTATAGTTAGTTTAAATTCATTTTTTATTTAATTGTTCTAGATTTTGTTTTATTCACAATTTTTAGGTTATTAATTTAGGTTTATTTTTGTTTCACATGTTTCTATTATCAGTTATTTGGTACAGATCTGATCATGGCTTGATTTTATTATCTAAATACGTTCAAGATGATTGATCCAAAAATAATATTGGATTGCTGCAAATAATTTTATAAGCAACAACAGATAAAATTTGGAAAGGCGTCAAGATTAGACAAACGATTTTGAAGGACTGATTGCAGCCAAACCGTGAGGAATTTGAAGAAATGGTTGAAAACCCATCTCCCAAATGGACCCATTTAGCTTTCGCATAGAAATGTTTCCAAAACAATGTACGATTTGAGAGATATTTGTGTCTCTTTACGAGGAAAAGTTTAGGTGGAAGAAATTATTAGTGACTCCTAGACTGTTCATTCATTGTATAAATATATGAGAAAGTTCAGAGCCAAAGGGATGGAGGAAATTGAGAGGAGGATTTTTATCCTTTCTCTTTTGTATATTATTGATTTTGTAAATTTTTCTCTTTTCAAATGGAGTAACGGATGGTTGGATTCTTTGGAACAATGGACAAGTATTTTCAAAGAAGAATATGGAATTCAGGTTGTTTAATGGCTTTTGTCCTGTGAGTAAAATGGTTTTATTTTCATTATAATATCTTCATAATCTTTAAATAATTGATTATGCATTGATTTAAATTAGCTTTAGTCTTTTTTATCAATACATGGTTAATTTCTATCATTTATGTATTAATTTGTTTTCTATCTTTAAGAGTCTATTATCCCAAAAAAATCTTCCAGGACTACAATATGGGTATGCGATTTTGAGAAAGAATATGGGAAAGCAATTCATCTTTGGCTTTAGACCTGCGTGATGCTTATTCCATTTCGTTCTTTCATTACTGTTGTATTATGATAATATTATTATGGTTGATTTTAGCTTTAGCTTGTCATCATATGGTGTTTTCATACTGTTAAATGTTATATGTTGTCTATAATTTCTTATTCCATTTTTTATGTGTGATTGATCTATCATTTGATCATTTTTTAATTTATTCTTAATGTTAAATGTTGGATAACATCAATATTCAGATCTCATTTTTCTCTCATTCTTAAATATTGATCATCCTAAGATCACATGATTTTTAATTAGATGTCTTTCTATTGTTATTAATTTACTCCAATATCAAATACTTCTTTGAATGTATTCTAGAAGTGTTAGTATTGTTCTGTTATAGGTTTCCCTTAACAACAGTACAGACATGAGCTCATACAACACAGGAAGATAAACTCAGTTGACTGATCAGTTAGAGGTTAGTAGATGCATTCTTTTCTTTTATTTAGAGTTGTTTATGAATGAAACAATGATTACATTAATTAACTTTCACTGTTTTTGTGTCACTGTTTCAATCGTATTAATTTAGTATTTATTTTTTTAATATCTTAAAAAAAACAAAAAGAAGTTTTGTTCATATTTGATTCATAAACCTTATCAAACAATCATTTTCGCAAGATTTCATGCAAACCTTGTAACCTGTATATAGATTGCTTATTTTCACATTTCATTTTAATAAACATTAGTCAGTAATATATCATTTGTTAGAATCATAGATTTTAGGTTAGTTTCATTTCTTTTATTATTTTTAGGACTTTAGTTGGATAACGGAGTCATTAAACCTGTCAAAATAGGTTACACAAAACGAATTGGGTTATTTAGACAACCCCAGACTAGATCTATTATTCCAGTTGACGGCATGTCAAATTTGCCCGTCCACACAACTTTATGTCCAGAGTTAGTACTGTTAAAACAATGACCTTAAAGAAATTTACATACCTGGGAGTGAATGATATTCTATGTGATGTAGTCCTTATGAATTCCTTCCTTGGCCAATTATAATCTTCTCTTATGTTAATTCCTTCATTATGATTGAAGCTTCTTTCCTGCTTGAAACTAGAGGGTCTTCTTGAAGATGCATCTCTATCATTTTTCTTTCATTCTGGTTGACCTTGATTTCTTCCTTTGAGTACTTCTGCATAAATCTTAACCTTTTCTTCATTCTTCTTTTCTGGCAACATGGAGTGCTTATCTTCAACATTCTATATTAATGATGATGTAGATGTTTCTCTTTCTTCAAAGTTCTTGTTTAATTTGATGATTTTAACTCTCATTGTGACAACTTCTTCTTTAAGATTCCCAACTTCTTCTTCTTCTCTTCATCATATAAATGTTCACGAGTTCTTATGTTCTCTTTGCTTATTCAAGTTGTATTTTCAAGGAGACGATTTCATTTTCAAGTCTTCTCTCTTCTTGATTAAATTCCACTTCAAGATGATTTACTATGCCTTCTTCATAATCTTCTTCTGAATCTGTCTAATATGATGAACATATTTCTTCTTGTTTTGTACCTACACTTTATTTAGTAGGATCTGACTCTATGATGGAATATTCCTTGGAATAGAGATTATGTAGCTTATCCCAAATTTCTTTAGCTGATGAACATTTTCCAACTTTTTCTCTTACCGGAGAAGGTAATCCTTCCCAGATTAAATCCATTGCTATTTCATTTTTTCTTTTCAATTCCTTCTTGGTTGTAGTCTTTGATATCTTTATAGCGGTGTATCATGTAACAACTGAGTACCAAACATCATATCCCTATTCTCCTAAAAATTAGTTCATCATGTTTCTCCACATCATATAGCTCATACCATTATGACAATCAAACTATGGTGCTCTAATCTCAGCGTACTCCATGATCTTCCTTCTAGTGGTTAAACTGATTTCTTGAAGGACTCGCTCTAATACCAAATTTTGGAATATTGAGAGGGAGCGTGAATTAGTATGAGCACTTTTACCAATTTTAACTACATTATATAAATGCCAACTTTTATCAGTAGTATATAATCAATGTATCATTATTATATCATGAGCATATAAACATGAGCAACATCATATCAACAACATCAAATCAAATACACAGTACACCAAAGTTTACGTGGAAACCCAAATGGGATAAAACCATGGAATACTTTCTTATAGATCAAAGATTACATTCATTGGAAGTGCCAACTTCCCATTTCTCTAGTTGCAACTGGAAGGAGGCTACAACCCCCTATTTACAGGCTCCAATCTAAATGAATATACAAATCCATGAATTCCTTGTCATGTCCTGCCGCCCTAAAATATAAGTGTAGAAAAAACCATCACTACCACAATCAATTTCCACTGTCACTTCCACTGTTACATCAACCTGTAATTAATCATTATCACTACACTAATATCCAACATGTCATTTTCATCAACCTTTCACTGTATCCAACCTACCACATCAATCTGTCCAACCTGTCAATGCCATTGATACTTAACCAAATCCTCTCACATGGATCATATACCAAGGACACCTATCAACTAGATGTCCAACATCACCAACACATGCCTCTACCAAGCATGTACCAATATCACCAACATACCATCACAAGATATGTGTCTCAACCATGTACGAAAGCATGTACCAAACCATCCACCTGCACCATACCAAGCATCAACAATATACCGTAACCTTTAACAAAACAAGTGCATCAACCATGCACCAACTCATGTACCACAACAAGTGCATCAACCATGCACCAACACCTGTACCATGTACCTCAACCATCAATCATGTACATCAACACATGTACCATACCATGTACTAACAATGTATCTCAAGCATATACCATATCACTCAATCATAACATTTACCATAGGATATCATCAATGAAGTTCCTCAAGCATAACCAATACAACCTCAATACTAAGATACCAATATAGCCAAGATGTGCTACTGATCAATGTATCATAACATCACTAAGTTGTATCTCAACATCTATCCATATCACCAATACATTCACCTCATACATGTACCAAGAATATGCCTTACACCATGCACCAAAGATGTGCCTCATACATATACCAAAACCTCAACAAGATACCAAAATCAACACCATCAACATGTAACTAAGGTGTACCTCAAAACATGTGCCTTAAGCATGTGCCAACATTCATAAACTATGTACCAATAGATACCATCAAGCATGTTCCATAGATTCACTCATATACCATACAACAAACCATATGCCAAGTATCCAAGATGTGTGATGCAAACCCCCCTTAGGGCTCACACGACCTCCCGTTCTAGGATCGAGTTACACATGAGTTGAAGTGGCTCTCGGGTCCTAACATAACCCTTAGAATTCTTACCACAAGAATTTTATTCTCTCACTGCATGAAATTGCATGTTCACGAGGGTCTTCTTACTCCAGCAAATTTGTGCACATGACCTTAGGCCTAATACATTGGGCTTAAAACTTGGGAAGAGGTAACTTCGACCCTCTAGAACTTCGGGGCTTCAAAAGATTTACCAACAATACACTCCAATTCTCCAAAATATCCAAACTAGAGAACTCCTTAAGAGTTCAAGGATCAATGGTCAACAGTCCTTGCCATGATCTACAACTAAAAGGAACTTCGAGGCTTTGGGTTTCGGGACTTTTTGCGACTCCAACACACAATACCTTCGAACTAGCAAAGGGCTAAAATCCATAGATTTGACGGTCCTCGTTTACCCTTCAACAAATGGTCAGGATTGGATTTGGGCTTCGGTACATTTCC
>SNQJ01S0029446.1:165394-180259 GCA_010110895.2 Picea sitchensis | reverse complement strand
CTTCGATCTTCCTTCGCAACCTCATACTTTCTACCTCAAATTTTCCAATAAAAGATAAACCATATCATGTATTCACTTAGAGATATTCAATAGAATGTGTGTGTGAATATACTTATGAGAGACTCCTTGAGGTGTATTTATACTTTTTCTAAGTAACCTCTTTCCTTACTTTAGGGGTTTCTTGTTACGACAACTTAACCCTTTCATTAAAGACTTGTGACCAACTAGGGTCTTCTTGACCATTCTTGGGGGCTTCTAACTTCACAAGGCCATAACTCCTCAATCATGAGGAACTACATGGCGTACCACCTATCGTCGGAAATTGCACGACGAGGACTATCCATCCATGAGTGATTTACATATATTTTCATTGCCCTTCAAGTCTTTATTCCTCAAACAAATCCGGGTCTCATTACCACACCTTTGGGGATTCTTGTATACTTCTTCAAATGAGCCCATCACACTTGTTGACATCAATGACAACTAACTCACCACCAATATCGATCACAACTTTGGGGTATCTCAAACTCTCTAAGGGTTGACATCAATGAAAATCAATTGTCCAACATTCATGATGCTTCTTGACGTATGATGTTTCATGGACATTTGTATGATGGAATTGACATGTTATCTTCGGACCTTTTTCATATTCTAAAATGCTTCATGATCCTATGTGTTTGCAGGATTGGATGTTCTATTGTTTGTCTTGAATGAGTTTGTTGTTGAGGATTTTTTGAATGGATAACTTAAATTTTGCATCCTCTTTCTTGTATTTTTAGGTTAATGTCTTAATATTTACACTTTCGCATGTTTATCATACTCTTTGGTTTCAAACTCTTATCTTAAATCACAAGATTACTAATCCTTCCTTTGAGTTTGAGACTTAGTACATATAATTTTCAAGACATTTATCTACAACCACCCATGATTATCTTTGAACAAACCCAACACTCATTTATAGGTTTGCATGAAGGTAGGGAATATAATGTTTATGGTGTATTGGAAAGTCTCCATTTTAATCACATAAATGATCTCATTTTTTCTATGTCTACAGTAGCAGGTTTGCAGCGCCACTTCATTTACATGACCGTTGCAGCCTTGAAATCATTAATGTTTTACTTATACAACTAGTAATTACGGTTCTTCTTTATTATTATTTTTTTTTATCACATTAGTTGTATAAATAAGATAACTAAAAGAGAGGAAAACATAGAGACAATAGAGACACATGGATTATCCTAGGAAACCCTCATGGGGGAGAAAACCCAAAATAAACTTCCTCAATATAGATAGACCAAAGACCGAACAGAATATCCTCCTCTACTGCTTCACTAGGAAGAGTAGTGCAGCACTTAAACAAGAGATACCAAGAGATAGACAAAAAAAAAACCTTCTTGATGTCACACTTATCTATAGTAGCAGTTCCTCCAAGAATTTTGCACTTCTTCATAGCTACAGAGCTAGTGTGGTGAGTGTGTTCAAATGATACACCATCCTCACATATAAATACAAGTTGTAAGGTGGCGCTAGGTGTTAGAAAAACAGGACCGCGGAGCAATCAAATAAAACAAATGCGGAAACAAAACAGAGAAGATACACAATACAAGAGAGACACAGATTTACGTGGTTCACCCAGTGTGGGCTACGTTCACCAGAGAAATTGCTAGGTCCTTCCTTTATTATTATCCAGAAAATGAAGGGATACAACCTACAGCAAAACCCGCTATAACTTCCTCTTCTTTCTCTCACAGTATCCTATCTCAGAATACAATATTCACCATCAACCATAGCTGCAATACATTTCCCTCATAAAAGAGAGTTGCCTTCTAGGGAAAAAAACCCTAACATAATCTCTATTGTTAGATCTGTGATCTTATAATGAACGGTCCAGATTTACAATGAAATTACAATATACATTTACAAGGCAATTTTTCCTTTACAAGGCAATATACATTTACAAGGCAATATACATTTACAATATACATTTACAAGGCAATTTACTGGGGGGTCGCTTGCCTCCAGACCCCACAGAGGGGGTACCCCCCCTCTGCACTCCCCCGCGTGGAAGAATGTACATACTTTTGGGGTGTAAATACTTCATGGGGTATAAACACGGCTGAAAGTAAAAGACCTCTGAATCAGGAAGATAATCAAGCTCCACAACCAACACTAGGGTTGTGACTTTTCACTTAGTGGAGCCAACTTCACTTAGATGTGGATAAAACCAATTTACA
The DNA here is from genome assembly GCA_010110895.2 of Picea sitchensis. Taxonomy (NCBI): domain Eukaryota; kingdom Viridiplantae; phylum Streptophyta; class Pinopsida; order Pinales; family Pinaceae; genus Picea; species Picea sitchensis. Next base: position 178,025 of record SNQJ01S0029446.1, on the reverse strand, counting down.
ATTACTAAGGGTCGACTTTACAAACACCACTATTAAAATGTGTGTTAACCAATCCACAAAAAAGGGGATTTGATATTACATAAGACCTGACTTGATCAATCGAGAAAAGGGGATTTTATATATAGAATAATGACTCAAATATAAGTAGAATATTCCTCGAAGTTACAATAATTCAACACTCCCCTTTAATGAGAAGGGTATTCTACTGACAAAATTAATAACAACTGACTGGAATCAATACATCATCAAGAGGAGGGGACATCATCATCAGCATCAGGAACACTGTCAGTCACATATATAGATCATCATAAGTTTTTCTCATCATCAACATTAGCAGAAATTAAACATCATTATCATATGCGGCACAGAGTTGGAGTAACATCATCATCAATATCACAAAGCTAGAACAACAACATCATCAAAAACATGAAGATGGAACAACAACACGAAGATGGAATAACATCATCAACAACATGAAGCTGGAACATCAACACTGACAACACGAAGATGGAACATCAACATCGATAGCACGAAGCTAGAACATCAGCATCGATAGCATGAAGTTGGAACTTGAAAATCAATATGTGGCAACATGGTGAGGCAGGTGCATAAACAACAACATCTGTGGTAGTTTGACAAACCATCCTTACCGGACCTTCGAGATCATCCCATGAATAATAAGATTTCCTAGTATATAGAATCCTAACTGAACTACCATGTGGTACTTTGACAAACTGTCCTTACCAGACCTTCAGGATCTACCCAAGAATCGTAATATTCCCTAGGATATAAAATCCTAACTAAGTTACCACTACTGACCACAACTGGCATATGCATGCATAGGTACTCTGACAGACTATCCTTACTAGACCTTCAGGATCTACCCAAGGATGATCAGTCACCTAGGTTATAAAATCCTAACTGAGATACCTGTTGTTGGTTAGGATACCATAGTATCATCAACATCACTCCCCCTTTCAAGGGAGGTCCTTTTGGACTACACCAATCTTGTCTCAGAAGTACTCAAACTTCACACGAGACAAAGACTTAGTCAACACATATGCAACCTTCTCATCTCTGCAAACATATTGGAGCTTTACAACTCCCCTCTGCACCATGTCACAAATGTAGTGATATTGGATCTCTATGTTTTTCATATTATCATGGAACATTGGGTTCTCTGCCATATTTATGCAACTCTAGTTATCACATAGAATCATGTTAGTTTCCATCTCGAAATCGGAGAGACCTATCAACAACTTCTGGAGCCATATGGATTCACAACTGGTGGAGTATGTTGCAATGTACTATTCTTCTGTCGTACTGAGAGAAATACTAGATTAATTCTTTATTTTCCACCAAGTCATGGCTGACCCCAAACTGAAACAACATCCTGAAGTGTTTTTTTTGTCTAAAGCACTTCCATCCCAATCTGAATCAATATAGCCATACAACTTGAAGTCACAGTATCTAGTATAACATAGGCCATAGTCTAACATACCCTTAAGGCATGTCATCACATGCTTTGCATATACAAAGTGAACACGTCTGGGCTCCACCAAATACTGACTCAAGGTGTTCACAAAAAAACATGTATATGGTCTGGTATTCATCAGATGCATCAATGAAACAATCATATGTCTATAAAGAGTATCAATAAATAACTTCATATTCATCTCCATAGGAGTGGACATGGTTCTATAGTCGATCATGTCGAATATCTTCAGAATTTCCACATCATACTTTCCTTGACTAAGGAAACTATCTCTGGGATCTTCCATACTTCAAAACCTAATAAATAGTGCATCAATCCTAGGTCCTCATTTCAAATTTAGTGACAAGATTCTTCTTACAAACTGTGATGATATTTTCTTCATTTGTCAAGAATAAGTCATCCACATATAACAACAATATAACTAGTCCATCATTCTCAATATTGAAGTAAAGGTTTGGATCAACTTTAGTCTGGGTAAATCCCAAGCTCATCATAAAAACTATCAATCCTACCATACCAAGATCTTGGAGCTTTATTCAACTTGCAGACATGAGTCTTCTTGTCCTGTACTTAGAAACCAAATTTTCACATCACATTGTAACAACCTGGTACACTTGCTCAATTGTAAATCAATATGCATAATCTTTTGGTGGTTCTATGTGATTTCTACAAAGCACTATTTGTCTCACTTCCTGAGAGTGTGTCCTCTACTTTTTATGCAACTGTTCCATCTCGAACCAGGACTCTGCACCTACACTTGTTATTTCTGAAGCTGAGAATAACTACTCTATTCCCACTTTAGCTGTTGAACTCTGAGAGTAGTTGCTATATAATATCATGGAAACAACTTCATCTGAAACTGAGAGTGGTTGATACTGACACTGAGGGTAGGTTATCCTCTTTCTCTAGAGGTAACATTGTAGTCATGTCTCCATGGCCCAACTCATGTACTGCACCAATTGGCACTGAAGATAACTCAATCTCAAATACAGGGATTTTCATACATTTTCCCTCTTAATCTCATATTGTGTTGACCTCTTTTAATGAATCATGTTTGTTATATATATATACTTCTTCTTATTACTGGAGTAAGTGTCTCACCATAGTCTTCTCCCTCTTGTTGGGAGAATCCTTTGGGCACAAATCAGGATTTATATTGTTATCTATGGCATTCTTGATCTGGTAGATCAATCTTGGAAGCCACCACTGACTTCCCTTCTTGTCTCAAGGAAAAATCCATATTCCAGTCCTTTTGACTGGCTTCCTCGTCTGTCATTGAAACAAGGGAATATTCCTAGAAGATTGCATATCTCCTAGAAGTATCTGAAGATATGATCTATTATTCTCAACTCATGGAGTCTGTCTTCCAATCCTAGAAGATGTCTCCTTTTCCCATATGATCCTTTCTAAGATCAAGATTACCATCAATCTTGATTTCTTTTGAGTCTACAAAAACTTCATAGTCTCTGCAGGATATACCTGGTGTTTAATACCAATTCTTAATATGAAAGTTTGAGTCATACTTCAAATAGATTATGCATCATATCAAGGTGGTTTCATTATCCATTGACCAATTCTACTGTGAGTTCTATTCTAATGTTTGATCATCTTTGGAACCATCTTCTCCTTACAATCAATCTCCATATGAGATACTTTGTATCTCAAAAGTAGCTTCTTCTTCATCTTCTTTGGTACGTGGATGTATATGTTCATGTATACAACTCAGATAGTCTTCTCCATGTATCATCTAATATATATTGCATTCTGCAATCATTACTTTATCTACCTCAGGGTTATCATCTATGACCTTCTCGGAACAAGAAAAACAAGGTAGAAAAAATAGACAAGGATAATACTCTTTATAATAAAAGAAATAGTGAGAATGATCGTCACAGTATCTCCTTCATAGCTATCACTTGTGACCTTTCTGAAACAAGGGTAAAAGGTAAGAAATACAATAATAAGGAATGAGAGAAACACTTTTCTAGTGTTGTGATCAATCATTCCTCCATGGTAACCTAGAAACAAAACATGAAGCTTCTCCTAGAGGAGATGTTAGTTATATATGGTAAATGATTACAATAATAATTTATCTCAATAATTCTCACATGCTACCAAGTATAAAAAAATTCAAATATTTCTATCTCAACTATAGTGTTTACTTGTAATCAGGTAGTTATCAAACTTGACATGTGAAAATTTGAGTCTTATCAACTTAATCAATCAAACCTAGAACTTGGAGTCTTGTCCTAAAAAATGAATGTTGTTTCTTTTCTTCTGAGTCTCCCTCACTCAATATAAAAAGTATTATCTTCAACCTATCCTTTTTACTAAGACAATATGCTATCTTAACAAAAATATGAGTTAGTGAATAAACTCTATAATCTCAACTTGAATCAATCTAATACTTTGACTTTAATTTTGAACAGTGGTTAGTATGATAACTTCAAGAAATCAAAATGAAACCTGGATATTCATAATGTCACAATAATTTCATAATAGGTAGAGGCATATCAAAGTAATCAAACATGGGGTGCATAGTTCCTATGAATTTAATAGATCTGAGATCCTTCTCGATCTACGATTGTTGTTTAGACAAAAGATTATTTCTCTTGCAAATACCCTTTATAATAATGATACAGTTTTAACATAAGTACAAACCTTTGACTGTATCGGCGGGTAGTGGCACCATATGGAAAAAATCACAAGAAATAATGAACCTTTAAAACTTTAAAGGTGTTGCAACTTTTAATCTAAAGATAGATGTATATTTGCTAGGGCAAGGCGCACTAGGAAAATAAAAAATTAATCCCACTACTTCACAAAAACTTTCACTGCAACTTGTGTTGGTGCTGAAACTAGTGCTACAATTGGCATGAAGGAACTAGCACTGTAACTACAACTTACACTACAACAGATACTACAACCGAAACTAATACTGCAATTGCAACTACAACCTAGGGTTTTACGAGGAAACCCTATATTCTCAAACTTCATTTTTTGGAATTCTGATCTAGGGACTAGATGTTCCCTCCTAGGGTGAGTTCCTAGGTGTGGTTACTTTCTCCAAAGTCCTCCTCAAACAAGGAAAACATCACACTTATGGTTTATGCAGAAACCCTAATTTTGTAGCAGCTACAATACTGAAAACTAGATTGTGAGTTGGTCTCTTTTAGGCATGATCTGATACCATGTTAATGTTTTACTTATACAACTCATAATTATGGTTCTTATTTATTATTACAATAATTTAGCACATTAGTTGTATAAATAAGATCATTGAAAGAGAGGTGATCACAGAAACAATAGAGACACATAGATTATCCTGGGAAACCCTCATGGGGGAGAAAAGAGAGGTAATCATATAAACAATAGAGACACATAGATTATCTCCGAAACCCTCATGGGGAGAAGACCCAACAAAAAAATTCCTTAACATAGATACAGACCAACAATGTAATGAAAAACATCCTCCCTTAGCGCTTCAATAATGTAAGAGTAGCTAAAACAAGAGATACCAATAGATGTAATTAAAAAATCTTGACGCCACACTTAGCCGCAGAGCAGTTGCCTTCAAGATCTGTACTTCTTCATAGATGCGAGCTAGTGGTGAGTGTGTTCAAATCGTGACACCATCCCTCACATACAAATACAAGTTATGAGGTGGCGCTAGGTTTGTGACTCTTCATTTAGTAGGATCCGACTCTCCTAGAAGTGGCTAAACCACTTTACAATTAATAGGTTTTACTTAGGAAAATATCTCTATGGCTAGGTAAATCACAACAAACTAAAATGACTACGTAAAGCAACTCTATTCTCAAGTAAGCTATGTTGAAAAATATGCTAGTAAGACAAGATAAAATTCCTACCTCATCCAGACGTTCTATGAAGTCCACCGTTGAGCACTTGACCCAAAGAAATATACCTACAACTAGTCCTCAACAACCAAGCAAGGAAAGCATATGGTGATAATAAATGATGGTAGCACATTCAATAGAATAATCCATTAATAAACATGAAAAATATGCCCATGGAATAATAATTCAAATATTTGCAAGATATCAATTGGATGGGAAAAGAGTATTTCTATTAATATATGATCAACAGAAGTGAAAATGTTACAGACTTTTGTGTCAGCGTGGCTCGAAACCGAGAAACCAAGTTCCTTCCAGCTGGGTCTCCACCACTTCAATCCTCCACCAAAGGCAAGCTCAAAGAAGAGATACAATGAAGTTCTCAATCAAATAAGGAAATATATTGGGGGCTGAACATTGTGTTCAGACTTAAAAAACAAAGGGATGCAGACTCAATATGAAGTAAACAATTTCTCCAGAGTAAATTTTCTCTCAAAGTTGAATTCTTTCTCCTATTTTCCATAGCTCAGAATTAGCCCATTTATAACCTTCAAATGGAACTAAAGGTCCGAGTCATAACGTTTCTAGTATAGGGAAGGCCAAGGATCATAGATATCCTTTTGTGACATGGAAACCCGACACTAATTTTCATTTTTTGTGCACAAATCCTGATGTACGCGGGATCTAGTGGTGAATCCTACGTATACACATGTTGTATAGTAGGCAAGGTACGTACATGTGGAAAAATATGTATTTTTAGCTCTAGGATTTATAAACAGGGATGATAAGTCTACAGAGGGAAATGGAAAAAAGGCCTTCTATGCAAGATTGCATAGGGTGAGGAAAATATTTCTATAACAGATGCCCCCTAATGTGTGAGGTCAGAGGAGTATCTGCAATGGCCAAAATACATTATAAACAACCCAGAAGTGGAGTGATGGGGAACCATTTGGAAGAACTAGTTGTTCATTAAATTCTGCACTAACTTTGCATACATGGTTGCTAATAGAATTACACTGTAGATCCATGTGAAAATATACCAAACAACTATATGTGGCCATGAATAGGAAAATACAAATGCGGTTACATGCAAAAAAAATTCATAGTCACGAACCAGGCCCAGTGGAACCAGTCTCAAAACCAATCTAAAGATATCTATATACAATGGAGTACAATCTGATCTCCCATGATCACCGAAGTCATATAGGTATTGGTCCAATGAAAAGGAAGCAACTTTCAAATATGACTGGGGCCACATACCTATATGACTTCAAGTCTTCTACACAATCCACCAAGGGTGAAAGTCTACATCATGTGAATAAAGGAGTTGAGGTCGAACACAATGAGACATCGTTTGATTACCGGTCATTGAAGTATACCGTTAACAAACACGAAACAACCTACTGATAATGAAAATAGGTATCAAGGAACCGAGTACATTCTTACAAGTGTGAATAAAGGAGTCGATGTCGGACACCTAAAGAATCCATTGATCAGGAGACATTGATGTATTCCCAACTTTCGATGGTGAGAGAACCTACCACTAATGACTGCAAGCCTCAAGGTACTCATAAGACTCTAGGTCTCATTTCTAGAATAGATGAGTTGAAGTCGATGAAAAGAGACCCACTGAAAGGAGAGAATTAAGTCATCTCTCATCATTAATCACGAGGTATAAAGCAGGAGCTTCATGATTTGGAGGAAATCGGATGAAGAACATGTTCACGAACCAACGAACCTATGCGTATTTCGCATGTGCCAAGTGAAATCAATACACAAAAAAGACCCTCTGAATAGAATCCAATGAGGAAAATTGATGACAAAGGCGAGGAAACCACCAATAAGGATAATGGAATCCAAGACACTGCACAAATCCTAATGTGTGAATATATGTCTTTCCATCAAACACAAGGAAAACCACCCAATATATGACCAATGATGAAATGTCGATTGTTTGGTTCAAGGTTACCTAACAATAATGAAAGTAGGACCAGGGTGCATGATAGGAATATAGTATCAAGTGACTCTGAGACAAACTGAGGGTATGTACGACATGAAAACTCAAGAGTTTTGAGAAATGGTCGACATAGGTTGATGGAATTCCTTTGAACAAGAGCATGAGACATATGGAAGACTCCGACAGCATAGACTCAATGATGGAACCATGAGATGTAGGAGGAATCAATGAAATTATCCATAGGGACTAGAAGAGTAACCAGTGGGTAGACAAAACTCTCTGTAACAAGCTCAACTTCCTAAGGCCATGCTAAACCCAAAATTATGATGACAAATGGACTCAATAAAAAAAAATTGTGTTCAAAGGTGACACGACTACTGCCAATATAATATAATACTCCCTTCCCTCCCGTTAATGGACAGGAAAAGAGTATTTCTATTAATATATGATCAATAGAAGTGAAAATGTTACAAAATTTCGTGTCGACATGGTTCAAAACCGAGAAACTAAGTTCCTTTCAGCTGGGCCTCCACCACTTCAATCCTCCACCAAAGGAAATATCAAAGAAGAGAGACAATGAAGTTCTCAATCAAATAAGGGAAGATATTGGGGGTTGAAAACTGTGTTCAGACTTAAAGGACAAAGGGATACAGACTCAATATGAAGTAAACAATTTCTCTAGAGTAACTTTGCTCTCAAAGTTGAATTATTTCTCCTCTTTTCCATAACTCAGAATTGGCCCATTTATAGCCTTCAAATGGAACTGAAGGGCCGATTCAGAACGTTTCCAGTATATGGAAGGCCAAGTATCATAGATATTCTATCGTGACATGGAAACTCGACACTAATTTTCATTTTTTGGGCAATGAATATAGGAATATGTTAGATATAGGAATATGGGAAATGGCACTAGAAGGAGGGCATGAATACAATTAATGGTAAATGGAAGTCACAAAACTCCACCACCACACACTCTCTCCCCTATAGTAACTCGGATTCATTCTGACAAAAACACTACTTCTGAAACAACAACTACCTCAAAAAAAAATATTGAGATTCCCGTTGAACCAGTAACACCAAAACCTCAAGGGGTCGACATACAAGAAATTGTTTGTCAGTCACTCTTAAGGACACAAAATGCTTTGGCTCATTTCAAACAACCTGGTAGGCCTCTCAATCAACCTTTAGATTTCTCAGATATCCGAGAGCAACTTGAAGGCACTGGTCTTCGTTTAGATTCTTTAGGATATAATACCACAGATCATGACCTTACACCTACTCTTAGAGCCAGGGGATCTGGTATTCCACCTTCCCCACCTCATTCATCTCCATCCTCTTCAGGAGGAGAATCTTATGACAAAGGAAGTTCCTCATTTGAACCATCTCAGCCTTCGACACCACCTACAACCATGGCAATCCAAAAAAATACCGCCATGCTGTGGCTTGATCAAGATGTTGTGGCTGTACCTAGACCCCAACACCCATTGCCAACACACCCGGAGAAATGGTTACCTAAATTTGATTCGGATTCTAAGCAATCTTCCAAAGATCACATAAAGAAATTCATGTTGGCCATTAGACTCCGAAGTGTAGAGCATGAAGATGTAATATGTAGACTCTTTCCTTATATGTTTGAGGGCAATGCCTCTACATGGTATTTTGCCCAACAACCCCAAACCGTTGTCTCTTGGGAAAAATTTGAAACCTGTTTCTTGGAGAATTTTGGAGACGATAAAACCCTTGAAGTCTTAGTAATGGAACTCTCCAGCCTAAAAATAAACCCTAAGGAGAAATTAAAAGATTTTAACCAAAGATTCCTCACGTTAAAGAATCGAATTCCCACAAATTCAATGCCTGTGGAAAGTCTAATTGTCGCATATTACACCAAGGCCCAACAAGTTGTAAATTGCATGGCTTATAGAAGAAATGATCAAACAATAAATGCTTATGTGGCTCCACATAGCTCGTGACTGTAGAATCATGATGGATACTTCTATGAAAGAGAACATTGATATCATATATAAGGAATTTTGAAAAAGAAGACAAGAATAGGTAAAAGAAGAGAATATGAATAAAGGACACCTAGAAGTCATACTCTCATGATTGGAAATAGTACAATATCAAGAAAAATCTACACATAAAAAGGAATATGTTAGATATAGGAAGGTTTGGAGAATAAATGAAAGACAAGAAGAGTAGGTGAATAAAGAACAGGTCCCAGAGATTGTAGTATTTTTAGTAGTGCGAGAGAGAAAAGAAGAGTAGGTGAATAAAGAACATGTCCCATAGATCACAGGATTTACAGTACTGCGAGAAAGAAAAGAAGAGAAGGTGAATAAATAACATGCCAAGGAGATTGTACTTTCAGGAATTGTAGTGCAATATCATAATGAATCCATAGGGAAAGAGGAAGAAGTCATATTTTAGAGAGATGATGAATCTATAGATGAAGAGGAAGATTACTTTGCATTAGGGTGGACTCCTCCATTGTTTTGAGCCATCAGGCTTGGAGACTCCTAGTAAATATGAATATTGAATAGGCGAGGTCTATGCAGTAGCTACTACAGATCAAAGAACCATCCTTCGATCAATTTGAAGTATTTGCAGAAACAAATTCAGAGAAGTCAGATAGCAGAAGTACAAAATGACATATTGATCGATTGAGAAGCAGTGTTCCCATGTAGATTTCAAAGGAATATCATCGACACACTTTCCAGGAAAGGATATATTCATTACAGGTTCAAGGATTTATTGCATATTAGTGGACATAGTTTATTCAGTCTGAGAAACAGGAATATGTGATGCTCAGTTACAACAAAAAATCCTTCATGATAGTATAGTGACAGATGGGTCAACATTGTGGACAATTGAGTAGTATATTTATGGACAATTTATGACATATGGATAGATATTGATTTATGAGATCATTGTAAGGTCTAAAGAGATATATGATAGAGCATATTTACAATTGGAATTAGTGGAATCAATGGTTAAGTGGAATTAGTTGGTCACAAGAAGACAAGCAGTGAAAAGCATAGAAGAACAAGGAAAGAGAAACTTTCAGCAGAAGCTATGTCATCAGAGGGACATTGTTGAGAAACATTATCATTAATTTCTAAACAGTAAAAATGACAGGTCACTTGAAGTCAAGAAATTTTGAATATTTTATATATATATTAGAGAATTACAAGAGGAAGCACCGATGGAAAATGAGCAACATTGGAAGAGAGGAAAGGAAACATACACAGGAAGTCCCATATTGTTCGACATCTTGCATATAAGTAAAGGGAAGAGAAATCATCATAGAAATAAATCAGGAAAGAAATATTAGAAGCATGTAGATAGAGATAGATCAAAAGAGAAAGAGTCAAGAACATGAAGTCAAAGAAGGATTGTTCAGAGAAGGTATACTTTCAGGGGGAGTCACTCCTTGCTATCAAAATAGAACAAGAATGGGCAAAAAAACATGAGGACAAAAACAAGTGAAGAGAAATAACAGACGCAAGAATATAAGGGGAGAAACCCCAAGGAGAGATAACCTTTGATATTGATGTCAAAGAGGGAAAGAGAGAAACATTGATGAGGAGAAATGGTCACAAGGGGAGCATGAGTGTTGCCATCAATGACAAAGGGGGATATTGTTGGACAGTTGGTTGTCATTGATGTCAACCCTTAGAGAGTTTGAGATACCCCATAGTTGTGATCAATATTGATGGTAAGTTAGTTGTCAATGATGTCAACAAGAGTGGTTGATGTCAATAAGTGTGATGGGTGCATTTGAAGAAGCCTATAATAAGACCCAAAGGTGTGGTCATGAGACCTGAAGTTGTTTGAGGAATAAGGACTCAGAGGACAGTGCAAGTGTAGGTAACTCACTCATGGATGGATATTCCTCATCATTGCATTTCCGGTGATAGGTGGTATGCCATGTAGTTCCTCACAGTTGAGGAATTATGGCCTTGTGAAGTTAGGAGCCTCAAAGAATGGTCAAGAAGCCCCTAGTTGGTTATAAGTGTTTAATGAAAGGGTTAAGTGCTTGTAACAAGAAACCCCTAAAGTAAGGAAAGAGGTTACTTATCAAAAGTATAAATACACCTCAAGGAGTCTCTCATAATTATATTAACACACACATTCTATTGAATATCTCTAAGTGAATAAGTGATATTGTTTATCTTTTATTGACAAATTTGAGGTAACAAGTCTAAGGTTTCGAAGGAAGATCAAAGGTGAAAGTCTCAGAGCTCCAACAAATGTGACTAACCATAGTTTTTGAGGTATCTGCGGGTTACAGGTCACTAGGGTGAGGATGCACATAGGTTGTAGTGGAGGAAAGCGAAGATATCCGTGGGAAGTAGAGGAGCAAGTCGCATATCTGTGAAAAGGCTTGTGAAAGGTTGATAAGCGATGCTTGTACAAGGTTGTTGATACCTAAGTGGGTTTACTCATTTGTTATCTTCTCAAAATTATTGGTTGCAAAATATGTTTAGAACTTAATGATTCAATAAGAATTGGACTTGGAAAAATATATCATGCAAAAATAATATCGATCCACTCAATATATTGGACTATATTCGAGTACAATGCGTGGCATTCTAGTGGTTCATTATTCTAGAAAACACTTATTCAAAGTCTTAACTTTGTTGGAAACTACCTAGCATGGGACCCTAGGGGTGGAATGGAGATCCATAGATAGGAAAAACCATTGTTGTAGGTATCCTTGGATGCATAAAATTCATGGACACTATGATGGATAGCCTCAAACAAAGGAACATATACACTTTGGTTGAAATCAGTGATCCTCTTAATGAAAGAAAATGACACTCAAGTTGGAAATTTGTGGAGGATTTAGGCCACATGGGACCAAAATCACTCGTGTGAAATCAACATAGGTCGTGCTTGATTTCCTTGGCTACATCCCTCACTAATTGAAAGGACAAGTTCAAATGGGCAAGGAATCCAAATGGGGGCATATATATGGTGCGATTGGGATAAATGGAAAGTTTTGGGAAAATTGAGGAGGAGAACACACCTTGGTGATGTAGGGGAATGTGGAAGCTTCAATATCTTCACCTACCTCTCACTATATAATTGAATATTGGATCAAGAAAATCTTCAACATCAACGAAGGGAAGGACCACATATTGATTTCCATTGTAGAGAACACTTTGACTCTATCAACCACATTTTTTTCTTATTGACACTTCACTTTTGAGGTGTGGAATGCAACAAAATAATTGGGAAATTGTCCTCCATGGGAAGGATATTCTCTATAAAAGGAATGTGATGGATGGTTTGAAGAACAAGGCACCTATGATTCATTGATTT
>SNQJ01S0029446.1:105317-132963 GCA_010110895.2 Picea sitchensis | reverse complement strand
ATTAGTTAACTTTCAAATTTAGAGTTTATATGTAATGGTGAGTTTGATTTGCAGTTCCTTTACGAGTAATGGATGTTGGGATTGAATGGGACAAGCACTTCTTCATGTTGACAAAGTAAACATTGATTACACCTTCCATGAGCCAAGTTTTGTAATAATTCGCAGTTTTACCTTCTCTTGTAGTACATTTTTCTTATAGTGGAGTTATTCATTCATTTTTCATACTAAGATTAAATCATTGTCCATTATACTATGCCATAGTTTACACGTTTTATGAATTCACCCTTTTTTGACCATTCAAAATAATGTGAAGGAAAATTGGTTATTTCACCTAAAATTGGGCAAGAATAATTTTGGATTGATGGAATTGCAAATATCAAATGTTAACATTGTACAATCTAATTGCAACGAGAGTATTCAAGGGTACTGAATTCATTTTGACATTCAAAACAACAATTTTATCAATCCAGGATTACAATTTTGGAAAAGATTGCATGACTGGATCTTAGTGATGGAAAAAACATAAAAATTTGAATTCGTAGAACATTTAGTCTTCTTCATTGTACTATAGGTAAGTATATTACTCATTTATAATAATAATAATAATAATAATAATAATAATATTGCAGGTCTAATGGTTAAGAATATGTGTTTCCTCTTTAAACATTACATGTTTGAACTTAGAGAGTGTAGGGTATCTACACCTCTATAAGCTAAGTAGTCAAATTCTTATGCAAAGTTTTCCTTAACTCCCACCTTATGGGGAACACCCAAGCACTTCCCTGCATTTTTTGGATGGTATCTAGTGTAAATTTGTTAATGTTGATTACTTGACCTAACAAGGACATTGAATTGGTACCTAGTGTAAACTTTTCAGTGACGACTACTTAGGGGGGATATCGAGTGAGTTACACAACAAATGCAACTATCTTGGGGGTCAATCCCAAGACCTCATGTATGAATCTCACCCAACCCTAATGGTAAGACTTGGAATGATTCCATTGTCATTGTAGGTATTACCATTAAACTTTATAGGATGTAAGATTTGATATTATTAATTTGATTATCTTCTGTTATGTTCCAATAGTTATGCTATAACTTATAATCTCTAACCCAACCTCTTTTGAGCCCAGGTCGGATATTACTCATGCTAGAAGAAATACCATGACCCTATCATTGTTTAACATGATAAATTTATGCTTATATTCTAAATTTCTAATCATGGCTTTAGACTCCATGAAAATACATCTTGCATCAATCGAGAGAACAGGGTAATGAGTGTTGCATTTGATTTCAAAGTTATAGGTAATAAATCATTTTTGAATTTGCTCAATTTTATTCCAAACATTGTGATAGATACTACAAAGATGTAGATTGTGTTGTTCATAGATGAATCCAAAAGAAAGTCTTAGATGATAGAAAAATTCTTTCAAACCAATGTAAAGTGTTTCACCCCAACATAAAAGATGTTGAAATATAATTCTCCATAAAAATTGATGATAAAAAGTTCCATAATCTAGAAAGTAAAAAGAAGAAAAAGAATAAATGACACCATTATAGCAAGAAATGGGCCCCAATACACAGATATGAAACAAAAAAAAATTGCATCATTGCAAGATTGAGATAAGGAAGGAAGTAGATGTATTCATCACTAACTAGGTAAACAAGATAAAGGAAAAATTACTTATAATATCAAATATGAATAAAAAAAACAAAGAATCTGATCATAAAACATCAAATATTACTCGCAACCATAACATGCATTTTAAAAAGTTGAAACTCAAAAACCATGTGAAAAAGAAAAAAATCACACTTGGAATGTCCCTAATAACTATGATAGTAATATCATAGCTTAGAGCTTTAAAACTAAAAAAGCTAATAAAAATTAGTATTACTATCATACTTGTAGACTTTACAGTAAAACAAAAATTAGTATTACTATCATACTTGTAGACTTTACACTACAACAACAATACAATAGTGTTACAAAAAAGCTAAATCTCTTTTTATATCAACTACATATTTTTAGCATATCTTAGTATTATAGTAGTTAATAATAAAAAAATTATATGAATGAGAAGATATCATAAACTATCCTTATAAATACAAACATTCAAATTATATAGGAGATTTTATGCACTACTACCAAGTGCAATAAACATTGTTTTTGATGTTAAATGGTTAATTTAGCTAGGCACATTACTACGAGTCTTCTTAAATAGTTGATGAAATTTTAATGAAAAAGAGAGACATATACATTTTATGATCTTACAACCCCATTTACAAAAGTAGTGTCCCTTAATCAATAATGCAGTTAAATTGTAAAGGTATGTCAATTCTGGAACACAACATCATAAGAGAAAAAATAATAATAAAATTAAAATTGTTAATCGCTAAGAATTTGTAGGTCATGTTTGTTAGAGTGGAATTGAGAGTTTACACTATTTATGAATATATTATTTGTGACAAAACACAAATTACATCACTATTTATGAACACATTTCTATACTCTTTAGCTTGACAAATTGTCTTTTGTCTTTATGAAAAACCACAACAATGGACTTGAAACGTTAACAAATCAAATGAATTCAATCACAGTACAAACTCCAAATTCCACTCTCACAAAATTAAAATTGACAAAGTACCATGTAAAAAAGATAAATACTTACTTTATATGACAAACCACAATTATATTAATTTTCAAAAAGTAAAAAGAAAGATTTAATCAAAAGTTAACACACAAATTGATAATAAAATAATATCTACAAATCTAATTATATTAAAAAAATAAATTATAATTAATAAAAAAATATTTAAAAAATTAAAACATAAATTAATAATAAAACGATATTTATACATCTAATTATATTAAAAAATATATATTTAATAAAAAAATATTATCAATCAACAAATCCATTATAATACTCACTCAACATATTATATTAACATATTACTAAAGAACCTACAATAAAAATTATATTAAAAAACAAACTATATTTAATAAAAAAATGTTATTAATCAACAAATCCATTATAATACTCACTCAACATATTATATAAACATATTACTAAACAACTCATGATAAACACATTGAAGTTATTTTTTATAATCACATCATATTTTAAAATCACATTCATTAAATAAATCAATATGATAAGCTCAAAGTCTAATCCATTATAATACTCACTAAACATATTATATAAACATATTACTAAACAATCCACAATAAAAACACAATAAAAACATTGAAGTTATTTTCTATAACCACACCTTATCTTGAAATCACATTCATTAAATAAATGAATATGATAAGCTCAAAGTCTAATCCATTATAATACTCACTCAACATATTACTAAACAATTCACAATAAAAACATTGAAGTTATTTTCTATAACCACACCTTATCTTAAAATCACATTCATTAAATAAATCAATATGATAAGCTCAAAATCTTATCAATGAGATAAATTTGAAGATAATTTTTCCCCTATAAATCATACAAAGCATATATATGCATATATATATATAGTTGATTTTACATATATTAATAATTGAACATACTAAAAAGTTGGCTCAAAAGTCAACTTAAAACTTTAACCTACCTCTTTATTTATTATTTAAATGTCACCTTTGTAAATCGTTTTATCATCATTTATTCAGTACCAAACATGTTGGGTTTCTTCTCATGGGAAACATGTTGGGCCTAAGTAAATGTCACCTTTGTAAATCGTTTTATCATCGGTGGCTCAATACCAACATCTTGGTCCTCTTCCAATGGGAAACATATTGGGCCCAAGTATAACAATGGCTTTCAACGAGAGGTGCTAATGTACGAGATAAAGTAATTTACCAATATATATTCCCATTCAATTCTTTCATCAATGAGCATGAGCTTGGGAAATGCTACAAACTAAAAAAACAAGCATTCGTGCCTCAACTTTAAGTCTATTTACATACTACTATCGACCAAGATAGCTTAGAAGGTGAGGGTTATCCGTTGGACAATGCCATAAATTATTACAATGCTTGTTATGAAAACTAGGATTAAAGGAGAGAGAGTTCCCTCATAGTGCATAATCTAATCTCATCAAAATCCTAAAGGATAATCTTACCCTTTGTTTGATCTTATTCCTTGATGGCCAACACATCCTCAAAAAATTTAGGTTCTTGTATATGCATGGATGAATTTGAGAACTTAGAGAAAAAGTTTCCAGTGTGTATAGAAGGTGTGACAAGATAAGGTGGTTACATCACACTAATCCATTCATCTAATCACATGTCATTTTCGAGTCAGAGTATAACACCAACTATGAACTAATGTAGCCAATGGCTAAAGAGAAGGCTACGATGATCCCTTGTAATTAAACATAGTTAGTGGAGTGGATACCTATCATTAGCATGAACTATATAGACATATTCCTATAGTAGATAATACTTCCAACCCCACATAGGCTAGGGTTTCCATGAGAAGATCCATCACAAAAACAATGTGGAATGGAAGGATCCACCTCTAGTGGAGTAACCACCCATGGGATCTTTGGTTTTCCAATTTATCCATCGAAAACCTTAGATTATTCAAATTGGTATATCATGTTGGTGGGGGGAATCGCTTTGTCTAAGAAAATTGCATCATTCCTTGTTTTCCATATTCCCCACATGATGTGTAAGGGGAGAGAAATCAATGAATCATAGGTGCCTTGTTCTTCAAACCATCCATCACATTCCTTTTATAGAGAATATCCTTCCCATGGAGGACAATTTCCCAATTATTTTGTTGCATTCCACACCTCAAAAGTGAAGTGTCAATAAGAAAAAAATATGGTTGATAGAGTCAAAGTGTTATCTACAATGGAAATCAATATTTGGTCCTTCCCTTCGTCGATGTTGAAGATTTTCTTGATCCAATATTCAATTATATAGTGAGAGGTAGGTGAAGATATTGAAGCTTCCACATTCCCTTGCATCACCAAGGTGTGTTCTCCTCCTCAATTTACCCAAAACTTTCCATTTATTCCAATCGCACCATATATGTGCCCCCATTTGGATTCCTTGCCCATTTGAACTTGTCCTTTCAATTAGTGAGGGATGTAGCCAAGGAAATCAAGCACGACCTATGTTGATTCCACATGAGTGATTTTGGTCCCATGTGGCCTAAATCCTCCACAAATTTCCAACTTGAGTGCCATTTTCTTTCATTGAGAGGATCACCGATTTCAACCAAAGTGTATATGTTCCTTTGTTTGAGGCTATCCATCATAGTGTCCATGAATTTTATGCATCCAACGATACCTACAACAATGTCTCTTCCTATATATGGATCTCCATTCCACCCCTAGGGTCCCATGCTAGGTAGTTTCCAACAAATTTAAGACTTTGAATAAGTGTTTTCTAGAATAATGAACCACTAGAATGCCACTTGCATTGTACTCGAATCCAGTCCAATATATTGAGTGGATCGATATTATTTTTGCATGATATATTCTTATTTAATCATTAATTTCTAGACATCTTTTTCAACCAATAATTTTGAGAAGATTAACAAATCCTTCAATCCCCAACCTCCTTCCAATTTTCACTGTGAAATAATATCCCATATGATCAAAAGAATGCTTTTGGAACCCTTGTTTCAAAACCATAATAAATGCATGTCGAGTTTCCTTATCTTAGTGAGCATCATCCAAGGGATAACAACTAATGATAGCTACTATATAGGAATGGCCTCCAATACACTTTTAACTAGAACCAAGTTATCAACAAGAGAAATATACAAGTTTCACCATAGAGATATGGTTTTTTTAATAAATTTGTCATAAAGTCAAATCCAGTATTGGAAGAGATAATCATTTACTTTCAATTAGAAGCCTAGATATTTGATGCATTCACTAAAAGGGGTTATGGAGAAGGGCATACAATTGTGGATTATACTCTAGGTAACTTATACATGGTGAAATTAAAAGGCCTATTTCCTCAAATTTATTTCCATCCCAATAGTGAAAGAGAAAATATTAATAAATGTATATAAAAATTTGGCCTCTGGCACAATGCCATTTCTGAAAATGAGGATGTCATATACAAATAGATTGTGGGTGATGTAGGTATTTGCTGCAATTTTAATTGCATTAAATTATCTAGTAGATCATTGATGAATATGTGTTGGCTTAATCGAGGCGACAGGTGCGGGAGGGGTGCTTTATGACCCAGGGGGGGATAGGAAATATACTTATGCATGGAACATTGGTAAATATTTGAATAATCAAGCAGAGGCTTATGCGTTGTTACAAGGATTGAAATTGGAAAAGGATCAAGGTATCATTGATCTCACGGTGGTAGGAGATTCCAAATTGTTAATAAAGCATGCCTAATTTCTTTCCTACCCAAAGAATATTCACCTCTATGCTATTATAAGAAGAATTAACCTTGAAAGATAGTCTTTTGACACTATCAAATTATTTCATGTGTTAAGAGATAACAATAAGGAGGTAGATAGGCAAGCCAATCAAGCTATCTAGCTCGAGGAAGGAGTTCTCTCAGTCAATGGAATACATTCCATCGAAATGATCCCATGACATAGAGGTCTACATCACTCTTTATTTTTTGGGGTTTTACTTGGTTCTTTACCCATTTGGCCGGGTTAGGCCCATTCACCCCTCTTTGTCTATAATTAAAAAAATTGATAAAAACGTTTCTCTGGGGGCACATTATACAACACAATGGCACTCAAATCACTTAAACAAAAGAACATGCCAATATTTTCATATCCTCATCAACATGTACTCGACATGAGACAAATTTATCATCACTCGATGGATGCAATCCTTTTTGGTGTTTAGAAGCATGTTTTATCCGTAATGTGGGACATATATGGGTACTTGCAACTCAATTGTAGCTTCTTTCCATGATTGTAGAAGGTGGACAACATGTGACAATGAGGAAGCCTGTGTGTGGGTGGAAATTATACTCAACACACAATTCGTTATGGATAAATTCAGTTGTCTAGGAGAGGATGAATTCCTCTTGCTCTTCATATCTGTATTACCCATATCATTCCTAGATTCATTTCCCACCAAGGATACACATGAATTTTGGAAGTTGAAGACAACTATGGCAGCTCGACGATCACGAAGATGGACTCAACAAGTTACACAGCTAGAGGATACTAGGAATTCGGTTCTCACATTGAAAATTATATGTAATGGAATGTCGTCCCATTTTCTCAAAATGATATAGGAGTCCATGAATCAGAGGCAAACAATTATGAAACTGCAATATGAATGCAATGCCCTTCGTCAGCATATTGAAGAATTGAGAACTTGACCTCAGCAAGGGACAAAACTGCCATTGAAGAATTGAGAACTTGACCTCAACAAGGGACACAATTTCCACTAGTTAATGAAGTATCAAAGAATTCTATAGCAACCTCCTCTCCTGTAGCAGCTCCAAAGCAACTGGACCTCAATGTTCTAGCACTAGAAGCAATGGCATCCTTTCGGTCCTAATTACAACTAAGCTTTTTAGTAACAACTAAGATTTTTAGTAATTTTTTTTCATTTATGCTTATATGTACTAGGGGTTTATTGAAGATTGTATAAGGGGAAAGTTTTTGGTAGCGAGGAACATGGAATATTAGCACTATTGGCTACAGTAGTTGTAGTGGTCCTTTTTTTGGGCTCAGTGGATAGTTTAGTTATCATTTTTGGAACGATTGTACTTCATTGGTGTTTCTGAACGTTGTTTCTATTTAATAAATATTCCCCCTTTCTTGTTAAAAAATAATATGTGTTGGCTTAAATATTTCTTATAAAAAACTAATGTGTTGGCTTAAAGCTTTGAAAATTATAAGAAAAAGGATTGTAAAGAGTGCTTAGCCTTGTTGAATCCCTTACGATGGGTTGAAAAAATAGGAAGTTGAATTATTGACAAGGACAACATAGGATATTGAGTGGTATAAATCCATGATCTAGTTTATAAAAGGAAAGGGGATGAATCCTACCTATGCAAGGATAAGCCTCATGTGTAGCCAGATTGCTTAATCAAAGGTTATTGAGAGAATATTCTTTAGAAGACAGGTGGTCTTGATTATATTTGAAACCTCCTATGTCGATCCAATGATATCACAAATGTGCCTATTATCAAGAAACCCAGAGTATTGAGGTGAAACGTGGGTAGAGAGGATGGGTTTAAGGCAGGAAAACATATTTTTGAGACAATCTTATAAATGTAGTTGCAAAGTGAAATGAGGTGACAATGTTTACAGAAGGAAACGTTCTGATCCTTTGGAGTATTTGTAATAAAAGCAATATTTAGGGGTGCATGTATTTTACTTGAGAACCTTGATTCTCACATTGTCAACAATAGTTATTCTATAATGAGATCTCAAAACACAATATACAATTGCACCATCTAGCCATCAGGTCTTGGGGCCTTGTCAGTCTAAAAATATTTCATAGTTTTGAGGAATTCCTCCTTTGTAACCACCCTCAACATAGATTCATTTTATTGGCCACTTAGGTAACCACCAAAGAAAGTGGATGTTGCCATAATATGGTCAATGTTTCTTCTTTGGGTGGCTTTGTGAAAATGTTTTTGTAGTGGGTTACAAGTGCTCTAGAAATATACTAAACAACAACACATTATGGATTGGAGTAATCAAATATTTTACAGATGTTGTAAGTTGCTCGCTTTTTGAGCCATGTGCCCGAAATAATGGATCTGTTCTTGATAAAAGGAACACTTTCTTAGCTTGGCATAAATTTGATGTTTCCTTAGAACTCGCAACACCAACCTTAAGTGATGCTCATTCTCTTCCTTGGACATAGAATAGATAAGTATGTCATCAAGGAATACAATGACAAACATATCTAGATAATTTTTGAATATGTCATTCATTAGGCACATAGAGACAACTGGTGCATTGGTCAATCCAAATGGCACCGCTACAAATTCATATTGTCCATACATGGTTCTAAAGGTTGTCTTATTGATGTATTCTTCCTTGATTCTTACCTGGTGGTATCCTGATCTAAATTCTATCTTTGAAAATATCTTTGCTCCTCATAGATGATCAAATAGGTCATCGATTCTGGGTAGAGGGTATATGTTCTTCACAGTGGCTTTATTTAGTTATCTAAAGTCAATACACATCCTCAATGTTCCATCCTTATTTTTAACAAAGAGTATTGGTTCTCCCCAAGGTGAAGCACTTGGGCATATGTACCCTTTCTTCAACAATTCCTCCAACTGAATTTTTAAATATTTTAATTTTGGTGTACTCATTCTATAAGGAGTTTTTGATAATGGGGAAACTACTGGTACTAAATCAATAAATATTTTGTCTCCCTCTTTGATGGTAATCATGGTGTTTATTGGAATACATTTTTGAACTCTTGCAATACTGGAAAATATTCCAGACTTGGCCCTTTGGTATTTTCTGCTTCCTCCACATGAACTACATACAATTGACATCCTTTTCTGAAACACCTCTTCAGCTGTAAGGCTGAAATTTCTCTTATAGAAATGGAACTTAGAATTCCTTTCACAAAGATTTATTTTCTTTCTTCATCAAGACATGTAAATGTCTTTTCATGGCAATCTAGAACAACATGATGTTTGTCCAACCAATCCATTCTGATTAGGATATCATAAGATCCTAATGGTATGAGTGATCCAGGAGGATCTCTACATGGAAAATTCCTACTTTACACACCATGGGATAAATCATTAAAAAATTTGATAATAGGTGGAAAAGAATAATTAATGCTCATGAATAAATTAATTAAATTTTAAAAATTATTAATACTCAAAAAGAGTATGAGAAACTCATGTATTAGTCCTGCACATTGGAAAAATGATTAATGATTGAAGTGAGTTTGAAAATCTCACATATTATTCATTTAATTGTAAAAAGGGAAATTAGTTTTGAGAATCCAACTCACAAATTAGTTTCATAATTTTAAGGGGAAATTAGTTTCCTAGTCTCAAGGAGGAAGTTAAGGGTCTCATGAGTTGGTTGATATGCTTTCTCATTTTTTTTCCTTGAGTGGTTACTAGATCCTAAATTTGTGGATCTTCTCTCCTTGGGTTATGGAGTTAAGAAAAACTATATAAACTTCTCATGTAATCTTTGGGTTTCAACCCCCTTTGGGGGAATCATCCTTTATGGATCCCCTAGTGGATCACCTCTTGAGGGGTCCATTTATGGAGATGACGAGAGAGTCCATTTGATGCCACATGCTTGTGAGAGACCAACCTTTGTCAGAGGAGATCATCTCTTTGTAGGAGAGACATTACCACATGATTGTGAGAGATATAGCCATGTACTCTCAGAGGAGATCATCTCTTCGTAGGAGAGACATGGATACATTCTTGTGAGAACCTAGCTCTTTGCATTATGTATGATAGAATCTCTTTGACACTGCCACCTGTTGCGGGAATTCTACTACCACTTGTTGATGTGGGAATTCATCCCTTTGCATTGTAAAGGAGAGTATCTTTGAAGAAGAGAATGAAGCGGTTGATGGATTTTATGAGCCCAGAGACTTAGCCAGAAGGTTATGGTGAAATCCGTTAACAACTCAGTTATTTCTTGTCTCATATTTTCTTATGCATGTTATTTCCGCTATCATGTTCATTAAATGCATTAAGTGATGATATATGAGATTAATAGCACATTCACAAAGTTAATATTCAAGTTGGATTCAAGCCTTCATATGAACATCTTTACACCTTTGATGCAATAAAGTTCAATAGATCCATAATTATAAATATTAACTTCATTATGTGGCCTAGAACCAGGTAAAGTTTGGTATCAATGCCACCCCTAGTTCCAAATCAAGTGGTATCAGAGAAAGATTGACAGGGATTGCAAATTTTGAAGACAAGATGTGAAAAGCATAAAAAAGATTGAAGAAATCAACCAATGCATCTAAGTAGCGAATGCAGAGCTAAGAATGCCTATTGAATAGGAAATGGGTCTCTTATTTGAGTAATCGAGCCCTGGGCTCCAAAATAGCTCAAAACTCAAAGTTCCCTGAATTCGACGAAAACAACACCAAGTCGAAGAGATCGACGAGCGCTTTTCAACAACACAAACAACTCCTCAAATGGAGTCTGGATGACAAAGTTATGGCCATCTGAAATTTTTAGCAAACAAACGATACTGGCGAAATCTATATAGTGTTGACGTCAGGAGATGACGTGGAAGGTATATTTGGTAGTACAGATGATAATGTCAACATGACACATGACAACCCTAGAGAGTGACACGTGTCACTCATTTTTGAAAATTTTGGGGTACAATTGGATGAATAGAAAAGTACCACATGGAACTGTACAAACTCCACATGGAAGTACAATCGTGATGTGGTAGATGATGTTAATAGATGACTATGCGCAAATGTGACAGTATGGCCATCACATGGAAGATGATGTCAGTGGATGACGGAGTGCAGACATGGCAGTATGACTGTGACGTGGAAGATGACATCAACAAATGACTGGGCACAAACGTGGCAGTACGGATGATGATGTTGGCATGATGTGGCATGCTGATTGGGTGCTGATGTGGATGTATAGATGATGATTTCATCATGATGTGCATGTTGACTGGGCACTGACGTGGAAGTATGGATGATGACATCAACATGACGTGGAGACTGAATTGGCAGTACGACAGTTGACGTCGACATGTTGACAGTACTACACATTGGAAAAATTGCGACGTTATGGACAAAATTGGCCATATTGTCGAAAAATAGAGGAAATTTTACTTTTTTTCTCCATACATATCGTCGCACTTGTGACATACTTTTCAAATCATCATAAGAGAGACAACATTCAGAAGATGTCATTCTTGTGATGACATCAAATGTGCTTCACACTTGTGAAGGTGTGGACATTAGGTTGTCCCCCCAAAACGGTCACCCACTATTTGACAAAGTCAACATTGACTTGGTCAAAAGTCATTGGAATTGCAACGTTCTATCCGTCGCACTTGTGATGGTGTGGACACTAGGTCCCCCCCGCCTAACGGTCACCCAATATTTGACAAAGTCAACATTGGCTTGGTCAACTATCGTCGGAATTGTGATGCTATAAAATATATAAATATGTTTCGTTTTATGGATGTTGCGACAAGTTTGCTATAACAATGACGCTTCAAAAAGAGTATAAGGTATTCTTGGCAAACAAAAAACAGGTTTTGTTTTCATATGTTAAAATATAATAGATATTCTATTATACGCCACTCAATTTTATAAGATAATTATCAGTATATGTCTGTGGGGAACAATTTCAGAAAAAATTAATTAAAGAGGGTGAAAACGAGCTGATAAATGTTATTTCCCTTGCAAAATTGTTGTACTAGATGTCCCAAAAGAGTTTAATAGAAACAACTAAAAACATTGTAGAAAATATGGGCACATGGATGGGATCAAATGAATATCATCCATGGTAATTAACTATATATATATATATATATATATATATATATATATATATATATATATATATATATATATATATATATACTAAATTTTATCTTGTTTATGCATGCACTAATTTTTCATGATTGTTTGTAGTTATAAATTTAGAGTTTCCCCCTAACTTTCTGCAAGCATGAAAGTAGTAGCGAAATGCCCCCCTAACTTTCTACAGAAAGCATGAAGTAGTAGCAGAAATGATGTTGTACAAGATGAGGAACATGAAGCAAATAATGAAGATCAAGTTAATGATCCCATGGAAGTAGATGGAAATAATAACATAGCTCAAGATGATGGAACAAATAAAATGATCCAAGACTTATTCGGTCATCTAGATGAGGATCATGGGGAAAGTAGTGATGGTATTTATGATGAACCTCAGCTTCAAAAGGTAAATAAATGACTTTATAAAGGGTCAAGAGAAAATCTTCTCTCCACTACATTGCTGCTGGTGAACTTAAAGGTTACTAATCATTTGTCGAACACTTGTATGAAACAGATCCTAAGGTATGTAATATGTTTCATCACATATACATAAAGGTTGACTTTCCCCCCCTTTTTTAGTGTTAATTAATGTGTAAAATAAAAATGCAATATTTACAATTACTATTCTTTACATTAACTAGTTATTTTTTATATTTTAGATTGTTAGGTGAATTTTTGTTACCATCGTCGAATATTTTACCTTGCACATATCGAGATTTATATTCCATTATGAAAGAAATTGGAATGGAGTATCAAAGTATAGATGCATGTCTTGATGATCATATTATATATTATGGACAACATGCGTCGAAAAAAAAATGCCCGATATGTGGTATCAGTAGATATCAAACTGATAAAGTAACAAAAATGGTGCCTCAAAAGGTTCTCCAACATATTCCCATAATTCCATGTTTGCAACGACTGTTCAGGTTCCAAAGCATAGGAAATTTTATGGATTACCATGTATGAAAGAGAATTGAAGATGGTGTTCTTTGAATGCCTGTAGATGGTTATGCATTTAAGGAAATTCCTACAAAATGGCCAGAATTTATAGATGAACCTCGTAATGTTAGGCTTTCATTGGCAACTAATGATGTTAATCCATTTGGAGAGCTTCGGTCTATTTACTCAGTGTGGCCTATTTTTTTATTATCAACAATAACATTCCTCCTTGGATGTAAATAAAGAGGGATCACATAATGTTGACAATGATTGTTCCAGGTATTTGTTTACATTAATTTTTCGAATGTAAAATTTTCATTTTTCTCTTTTTTTGCACAATATATTTTATTTATTTATTTACGTATATATACATACCATGGTAGTAATTTCGTGTAATTTCAAACAATTAGTTAAGTACCAAGTTAAATATATGAATGCGTATATTGAGCCTCTTATCGACGAGCTACTAAAGTTATGGGAGGGCATCACTAAATATTATTGAAATGGATAAAACAAATATAATGGGGGTCAATATAATATCATGGTCTGAGTGTGTTCATAAACATACGTAAAGCACATAGAGATGTTATTATATTGATATTTGGATGGACCAAGTTATCAGAAATGCATCATTGTGCCACTAGAAGGATATATGCCCATCTCTCAGAAGCGTATTGAATGACATACTAGCTTCTCATTGGTAGTTGTTCAACATTTCTTTATTCTAGTAAATAATGAAGCACCGGGGTAAATCTCATGGGCTCTGTAAGATATGTTCTTGTATTCATTGGCTTTATGACTTCTTTATTCTATTTTGTTTTAATGACTAGAGGTACGATAGCTAAATCTTGTACATAATAATCTCACTCTCGAGAACTTTAGTGTTTACAACAATTTTTTATTGTTTTTGAAGCAATGAAACATGAGAGGTTGGTTTCAGGATTAAAATGACTCCATGCTTGAGAAGAAAAGGCACAAGTCTATGGTTCTATGTTTTTTAGGAAAACATCATCCCTAGGTAGGAGCTAGATGTTGTAACTCCAAATGTTTACCTTGGATCTTTGGCCTTTGAAAACCTTTTTGTACCAACTTCATCTGACATATGCCAATTTTTTGATTGATTTCCAAAGTTATCCAGACAATGGATTCATGTACTACAATTTATCTTCATCATTCAAAATGGAACTGATTAGAGGATGGTCATAGGGGTTCAATATTCCAATGAAAACACACACTTAAAATATTTAAAATGAGAGGAGTTTAGAGCACGATCATTTCAAATAGAAATTATTTGGGTTACTCAATCAATTCCATATTGTTGTGGGTTGGTGCTTACATGTGAAGATGGATACATTTTTCATACTAGAGACTAGAGGATTGATGAGTCTCAACTAGCTTTAGAAGAACTTGCAAAGGAAGGTGTTACCTTGATAATGGGTGGCTAAACCAACATTCTTTCTCTTGGAAGCACTGTTAGTGAAATACATATAATAGAGTATTTGATACAATTTGCAAAGGGGATGAATTTTGCATCATTTTGGAAGTAGTCACTCTCTCAAGATTAACATTTAGGTGATTTGGTATTGTATCCTACTAGGATCATATTTGAAAATGAAATTGGTGTAATGAAAAAGATAAATTATACACCATGACTTGAGTCTATGATAGTGGTGGGAGGCATGTAGAACCATTTTGATTCCATATTAAAGAAGAACTTGCAAAGGAAGGTGTTACCTTGATAATGGGTGGCTAAACCAACATTCTTTATCTTGGAAGCATTGTTAGTGAAATACATATAATAGAGTATTTGATACAATCTGCAAAGGGGATGAATCTTGCATCATTTTGGAAGTAGTCACTCTCTCAAGCTTAACAAAGGTGATTTGGTATTATATCCTGCTAGGATCATATTTGAAAATGAAATTGGTGTAATGAAAGAGATAAATTATACATCTGAACTTGAGTCTATGATAGTGATGGGAGGCATGGAGAACCATTTTGATTCCATATTAAAGGAACTTATCGCAATTGCCAAATGGGCCTTAAAGAATGCAAAGGCGAATGAGGTTGTGTCTTTTGGGATTCTAGTGGTGTTGGTCATCCTAGTATGATTTCACTTCAGAGCCTTAGACCATCCAAAATAACATAACATTGATTGGTATTGTATCTAACATTTATGGTTTGAATGAATTATGCTTAGTTTTTTGTGCATTTGGATTGTGTACTTATTTTCCCCATGGCCCAATACTACCAAGGGTGATTAAAACCATTTCAGAGCTTATAAGCCAGTTTTTTAACCTAGTTCAAACATCTCTGAATATATACAAAGGCTACCATGTACATTGTATTTTTTGTGGTTTGTTATTTCAGAGGCTCATTGTTAAATTTGCATACATTTTTCCTCCAAAATCATGTAAGTCAATGATGGGGATTTGGCCATAAGGCCACGTGGATCATTGGAATTCATTTTGGAGGAAAATGGAGTGTTAAAATTCCTACACTTGTGTTTCCTGAAATGAATGACAATGTAAATCAAGGGGCCACAGGGATACATGGAGAGACCACCACATAACATGTTTTTAGTGATTTCATATCCATTTGTTTGGTCATAGTAGTGGTGTTGTAGAAAGGAGGCTCATCATTGTTTTGAATTTTTTTTTTAAAAACACCTACATGTCATTGGTCTTTCGACGTCCCTAGCATTGTTGATATAGCATACATGTCAAAAGACCGACATTACCTTCCTTCGGTCTCCAATGTTCTTAGCGTCACTGTCATGGAATCAACGTCGCAGGTGAGATGTCGTTGATATACCATCCATGTTTGAAGACCGACGCCATATTCCGTCGATTGTTTGACGTTCCTAATGACACTGTCATGGTATCAATATCCCAGGTGAAATGTCGTTGATATAGCGTAGACATCACAAGACCAACATACCTTCCGTTGGCCATCCGATGTGCCTAGCATCGTTGTCATGGCGTCAATGTCGCAGGTGAAACGTTGATGCTATAGTGTAGACGTCAGAATACCAACATTAACTTCCCTTGACCATTCAATGTGCCTAGTGTCATTGTCATGAAATCAATGTCACAGGTGATGCATAGATGATATAGCGTATGCATCAGAAGATCAACGGTCTGTGGCCTCACAGGTGAGACGTCTCGGTGTCATTGTAGCGACGTCCATAGTGGTCTTGGACAATGAAGTCCAAGACGACACATGTCCACATGAAATGTCGCAAAAGAGACGATATCTATGTCGTCGGAAAAAAAAATATCATGTGAAACAACGTTTGAGGCGGTCCAATGTTTCTCAATATCCTGACAATATAAAGTGGAAATTGCTACGAACGTGTCATTGGAATTTGACCCAAATGTACTAGTGTGATGTGGCAACATGAGGACCTACCATGTGTAAAGTGGACTTGGTCAAATAAGATGTCAGTTGGACCAATATTTGAGTGCCACATGGCACCCCAGAGGCTGCCACATGGTATCACCAGAGCATGCCACATTGCACCACCCACAGAGCACCACATGTCCCTTTTGGTGAGTGACAAATGGCAGTCGTTGGGCCAATCCGAGAATGCCATGTGGCACCATAATATAGGGAACATATTTCAATGTGACAGGGGCATTTATTGTAGGCCGTATGACTATGTTTGGCATTCATTTCGAGGCAGAGAGCCTAGGGGGGTCCATAAGTCACAATGATGGAATTGGACGAAAGTATAGTAATTTTTGCACAATGTTTCACAATGAAACCATTGGTGTAGTAAAAATTTGGATCCAAGGAACTTATTTTTGGGCTCATGGCAGAAGCCCACTTTTTTTCATTAATGATTTGGCATGCATTTCAAGGCAGGAGGGTTCATAAGTCACAGTGATGAAATTTAATGAAAGTACAATAATTTTTGCACGCCTTTTTACCATGAATCCACTAGTGCAACCCATTTTGAGATCTGAGCAGCAGAATTTTAGGGCTCATGGAAGAAGCCCACTTTTGTCATCAATGCATGGCATGAAATTCAAGGTAGAGTTGCACATTTTATAACAGGTGAGTTTATAGTCAAAAGTTGAAGAATGATGAAACAGACCTAATGTTGTTGTGTATGCAAAGTTTTGAGCAACACTTTGAGAGGCTTGGCATAAGAACCAATGTAAATTTTATGCATTTATGATTTTTTCCTCTTTCTGAAAATTGCAAGAGGATGTATGTATGTTGCAGATTCTAGTGATCTTTGAGTGCTGGAGCAGGGAAGAAAGATCTAAATTATTGCAAGAAATTCATTGTTTGAGTCTTGCACATAAAACAAGACAATGCAGTAAGAGGCCATTTTGACACTTCGATAGAAAGTAGCCACGTTTACAGCTAGAAGTCTCAGAATTGTGAGACGAGTATGATGATGATGGAATTTTCCTTATTTATTATGTTGCACATGTTTATAATGGGGTTTTTTAAGAACCATAGAGTTCCCACTAGTGCACATTTGGGGGTATTTTCCTTAATGGTAATGTTTCCTTAAAATTTGATGTGATTTCCATTTGGCTTGAAAATGGAAGTTGCTATGAAACATTGTAAAGGATTTGTAGCCACTCGATGAGAGTGAGAAGCAGTTGTTTTGCCTAAGCCTTGTTTGAAACATTGTAATGGGTCTTGTAGCCACTGTTGAGTGAGATGCATTGTTTTACCTAGGCCTGTTTTAACAACATTGTAATGGGTCTTGTAGCCATTGTTGAGTGAGAGACATTTTTTTTCCTAGGCCTATTTTTTCAATATTGTAATGGATCTTGTAGCCACTGTTGAGTGAGAGGCATTGTTTTTCCTAGGCCTATTTTGGAAATCATTGTAAACTTGTCCATGAGTGTTTCATAAACTCCTGGAAAGTATGGTATTTCTTTGAAATTTTGATCATGTATTGTCAGCTACGATTTTCATTGATGCAAGTGTTGGCATTGACATCCTCATTCCGAAGTACAAATGTGAAGGAGAAGAAGGGTGCGACATTTTATAGACATTTGTTATGCAGATCAAGGAATCAAGTAAAAATTTGCATTGGTGAAAGTGTTGGCATCAATATCCTCATTCCAAAGTACAAAGGTGAAGGAGAATAAGGGTGCGTCCTGTTAGAGACATTTTTTATGTAGATCAAGCAGTGGGGAAGTGCATCATGGATTGTAAGACTCTTCCTAGAAGTTGGTTGCAGATATTCAAGTTACATTCCTCTCTATACTTTTGGAGGACCAAAAGTTCTTTTTGTGGGGAGGTTTGATCCAGGAGGATATCCACATGGAAAATTCCTACTTTACACACCATGGGATAAATCATTAAAAAGTTTGATAATAGGTGGAAAATCATAATTAATGATCATGAATGAACTAATTAAATTGTAACAATGATTAATACTTAAAATGAGTATGAGAAACTCATGTACTAGTCATGCACAATGGAAAAATGATTAATGTTTGAAGTGAGTTTGAGAATCTCATGTATTATTCATTTAATTATAAAAGGGAAATTAGTTTTGAGAATCCATCTCACAAATTAGTTTCCTAATTTTGAGGGGAAATTAGTTTCCTAGTCTCAAGGAGGAAGTTAAGGGTCTCATGAGTTGGTTGAGATGTTTTCTCATTTTTTGTCCTTGAGTGGTTACTAGATCCTAAATTTGTGGATCTTATCTCCTTGAGTTATGGAGTTAAGAAAAACTATATAAACTCCTCATGTAATCGTTGGGTTTCAACCCCCTTTGGGGGAATCGTCCTTTATGTATCCCCTGGTGGATCACCCCTTGAGGGGTCCCTTTATGGAGCTAATGAGAGAGTCAATTTGATGCCACATTCTTGTGAGAGACTGACATTTCTCAGATGATATTGTCTCTTTGTAGTAGAGACATTACCACATGATTGTGAGAGATAAATCCTTGTAATGTCAGAGGAGATAGTCTCTTCATAGGAGAGACATGGACACATGCTTGTGAGAACCTAACTCTTTGCATTATGTATGAGAGAATCTCTTCTATATTTCCACTTGTTGTGGGAATTCTACTTCCACTTTTTGATGTGGGAATTCAACACTTTTCATTGTAAAGGAGAGTATCTTTGAAGAAGATAATAAAGTGGTACATGTATTTTATGAGACCAGAGATGTAGTCAGAAGGTAATGGTGAAATCCATTAACAACTCGATGATTTATTGTCTCATATTTTCTTATGCATGTTTTTTCCACTATCGTGTTCATTAAATGCATTAAGTGATGATATATGAGATTAATAACACATTCAAAAAGTTAATATTCAAGTTGGATTCAAGCCTGCATAAGCACATCTTTACACCTTTGATGCAATCAAGTTCAATATATCCATAATTGTAAAGATTACCTCCATTAAGTGACCTAGAACAAAGTCAAGTTTGGTATCAGTGTCACCCCTGGTTCCATATTAATGAGATTCATATTAGCAACTTTATTTAATCCATTTGAATTTATTGGACAACCTTCGACTATCTCATTGATCCTTGTTTTGGTTCTAGTGGCTAGCTGAGCCAAACTTGTTTTTTCAAGCTTAATTTTCTCCAAATGTAATTTGTCCACTAATTTAGGATCAATGTAACAATGGATTGATCCTAAATCAATGAAAATAACAACAGACTAATTAATTATCTTACCTTCCACTTCAATAATATGGAATTGGTATTCTGCTTGTTGATCTTCTAAGGCTACATATATTCTTGGAATATTTCTGCTCATGTCTTCTACTATAGTAGCCTCTTGGATGTTGTGCATGGTCTTCATTTTGTCTTCTCTATGAGGGAAATCCTTGTACATGTGATCTTATTTTCATCCCCAACATTTGATTAGTGGTATTACCCTTTTCCCAAGGAATCTTCCCTCTTTGGTTCATTCTTAGAAAACTGATCTTGTTGATTTTTATTGGGGTTGTTTCTGTTGAAAGGAGGTTTGAATCCTTTACATCTCTAATCATATTTCTCCTTCTTCTTATCCCTCCGACATTTCTGCAAATATTCTCCACCCTTTCCTTTCTCATACATGTACTTATCCTTCCTAATGGTCTATGTCAAAGTCGTGGGTTCATCATATTGAATCTTATCTTTATAAAATGATGGAATTCCACTCAAAAACCTTTGTATCTACACCTTCTCTTCCTTGGTAAACCCCACATACTTTAGCAATCCCAAGAACTTATTTTAAAATATTCCCATGTTTATGCTCCCTAACCTGAGTTCAAAGAACTGTTTCATATTCTTGTCATAGAAGTGCTCTGAAAGATACTCCTTCTGAAAATACCTCTTGAATTGGTTCCACATGATCCTACTCTCATTAATGTTCTCAACTTGCTTCAACCGATATAATCTAAATTAGACCCGACAAGAACAATTGAATATCGACACAGGTTCTAAGATGATCAACACATGCATTATTTAAGGCTATGGACGATGAAGGATATCGACTTGTTGGTGTGAAGGGCCCTATGCCATCACGATTGATGTCCAATTTTGTATGTAATGTTTGTAAAGATGGGAAATATATTGTTGTACGTAAAGAAATAATGAGACTTTCATGAGACCCTTCCCACATGGGAGAAACTAAAAAGAAGAAAACAAAAGAAGGAGAAGAGAACTAGAGAGAAGTTGAAGTGTTGGGGATCCCCGACCTTCTAGCTATCCTCCCAGTCAACTTAACATTCTATATTTTGTATCCCCACAATGAGAAATGGGTTCTTGGACTGTCAATGATGTGAAAGGTTTCCCAGATGTCACTGAGGAGCACATAGATGAACTTGAGAGCATGTAACTTGCCCATTGTTGAATAATAAAGAGCCTGGATGAAGCGAAAAGAATGTTGGTTTTCCTGTTTGGGTTTCCAGGGTAAATTCTAAGTTTATGTGTGATGATTTTTTGTGGTTGCATTGTTCATGAATGGTTAATGTGTGCATCGTAACTTAATGGTTGTTTACGTATTGTTTAGCCAAGCAAATTTCATGCCAATATTGTTTGTGATCGTTTTATATTAATATGTTCTTCTGGGTTAGTAAATCATACTAACATATATTTAACCATAGTCATGCTTGGATTTTGAGTTAGAAATCGACGACCATCCTTCCTGAGCCATTTCTATTTATTTGGGGGTTTCTAATTTCATTTTTGGAGTCGTTGGGCACATTATCGACTTGTTGGGTTTTTTTCCTTTGCTTAGAAATCATAGATGGATTAGATATCAAAGTCTAGGGTTGTCTGGGTGTTCAATAGATACCCATGAGACATATAAACATTCTTTCCACTCTCTCTACTATCAACTTCTCCCTAGACATTTTACTTTGTCATTTAATTCCAAACTTGAATTCTAACGATTTTTCTTTTCCTATGAATGTTACAATCAACCTCCATATGTTTTCATGTGTTGTGGGGCGTTACCCAAAATCGTCCCACAAATTTTTCTTTTGGTTTTTTGTGATCAAATTCGCCCCTCATACTTTCTTCTTAGCTACTAGTCACCAATTCCGATTTGTAGAAGGTTTCCCTTCATTGTTGGCCACTGAATATCACTTTTAGTTAATTTATTTAATCGTGTCTTGAACCACTTAGATTGGGTTTTCCCTTTGGTTGATTTCCCTTCCTTACTTGATCGAAAACACTTCCTAGTCGACTAGATTCACCCACGATTCAACAAGGTTTCATTTGATCAATTCGGTTCCCTTGGTCGAGTCACATTTCATCCGAATCGAATTGTAAAAGATGAATTTCATCCAAATTGACTTGGTCAACTTGCATTTTTTGACTCGAATTGTATTTCTTCCAACTTGTTCCTCATATTGAATTCCAAGTAGTCAACTTCATCTTTATTTGGACCAACTCAAATTGTGGCTTGGTTGGTCAAGTCTTTTACATCATCAAAATAGATACGGTTATATTTGTTTTACAAATATTTATATGTTAGTGAAATGGTGAGGCTATAAGCTTCCCATTTATGATTCATATGATATCAGAGTTGGATTTTGAATGCGTTTAGTGAGGCCTATATGGTAAGAACCTGCAGTGATTACGAAAGGAGTGGACAAGAGTTGTTTCAAGGGCTAGAGTGAAGTAGAGCATCAAGAATTTCAGGGGAACATTATGAAGGAGAAGATGAAGAGGATCCCAGGGTTAGGTTGGATCGATTTGAGTAGATTTTAGCCACATTGACATCAATGTTTTCACAAATATTGGAAAGGAAGTGCAAGGAAACACCATCAACAGAGGATGGACATGAAGGCCCCAAGAAAGAAGAAAATAACCTAGATACAGAGTGTAAGACTCAGTCAGATATGGGAGAGTGCCACTACAACAAGACACGGGTACCTTTTCATGTAGAGGCAAAGGTGGAAATAAAGCCATATATTGGAGAAGTGGATGCTATTAGGTTGAACCGTGGATACAATAGATGGAAGTATACTTCAATGTGCATGAGGTAACTAGAAAAAAAATTATTTATTTCTCTCGATTGAAGCTTGAAGGCCATGATTTGACATGGTGGGAGTGTGATGTAGTATGTACAGCACTAGGAAATGAGCCATCAATGATTGATTGGGAAGTGTTCAAGGACATGATCAAATCTTAGTTTTGTCCAATAGGATATGAGGAACACCAACCAAAATTATGGCATTACTCCAGGAAGAGACAAGGACAATCATTGTAGGAGTTTAAGACAGAGTTCAAGAAAAGAGGAATTCAGATGGGAGTCTCTCTTAAAAGTCCAGACATGTTAGTCAAGTATTTGGGGGAATAATTACCTCAATTTTGTAGAAAATTAATGTTGTTTAGACAAACTACAATTGACGAGGCTAAGAGTACCTTGAGAGAGACAAGTGAAATCCACAAACTACTCACAAGCAAGTGGAACCACAAGAGAAACAAATAAAGAGGAAAAACAATAAGGAGTTGAATGAGAAGAAGATTGGGGAAGAAACACAAGAAGAAACACCTTCCATCCAACAATGTAAAGGATGTGATAGAAAGGGACACACTAAGGAGAACCATTGGAAATTTCACCCTAAGAAGCACCCCAAATATTTTGAGAAAAGGAAGAAGAAAGCATTGATATCAGTGTATATTGAGGAGTGGGTGGCTAGCACCTCAGACCCATAAGGGAATTTTAACAACACTAATATTAAGAAAGAGGTGGCATTAATTGGTTGCAATCACAAGGAGGAGAAGGCAATGGTTGAACTTTTTTGCATTAAAATCTACATGAAGAAAAGCAAGGTGGATTTTTTGTTCGATCTTGGTTCACAATCCAACTTGATCTCTATGCAATTGGTTGAGAATATTTGGACGGAGATTCAATATCTTTTGCATTCATATGGAGAGTCAATATCATTTGCATTCATACCCCCTAGGCTAGGTAAGGAAAAATGTGGAATTGAAAGTGAGCAATAAATTCAAATTTAAATTTTCCATCAATTAGAACTTTGTTGATGAAGTAGTTGCATATGTGGTCCCTCTAGACACATTTGGAGTCATTTTGGGAAGTCCATATTTGTATGTGAGGGATGATATTTTCAGAAGGAGAGTGAACCAATATAGGCTAGTCAAAGATGGAAAATCTTATTCCATAAATTCACACCAGGGAAAATCTAATCTCTCTCTAATTAGTAATCATCAAGAAATAAGAATCATGGGAAGAACAAGGAAGTTTGTCTTATTGTTCCTGAGAGAAGGAAAGTAGTAAGAAGAAGGAAACAAGTTGGATATGAAGGAATCCTTGGAAGGATGTAGTGGAAAGCAATGTCAACAACTAAAAAAATTAATTGAATCCTATAGGGAAGTGTTTCAGGAGCCTCAATGACTACCACCCAAGAGAGAGGTTGAACACGAGATATCGTTGTTTCCAAAGTCACCACTGCCTAACATTGGGATGTATAGGAAGTCCATCATTGAATTAGATGAATTAAAGAAGAAGTTGTAGGAGTTGTTGGAGAAGAGATTCATCAAACCCACTAAATCACCATGTGGTTCACCGATCATCATGGTGCCAAAGAAATATGGAAACTGGAGAATGTGCATTGACTATTGTGCCCTGAACAAGATCACCATCAAAAATAGATATGCTTTTCCAAGTATTGATGAATTTTTAGATCAACTGTAGAAAGACAAATTATTCACTAAGTTGGACCTCAAATAAGGTTACCACCAAGCGAGGATCAAAGTAGAAGACATGTGGAAGACAACATTCAAAACAAGACAAGGTTTGTACAAGTGGTTAGTAAGGCCTTTTGGATTATGAAATGCGCCTACAATGTTTATGAGACTAATGAATGATGTGTTATGTCCCTTAATTGAATCTTTTCTAATAGTATATCTAGATGACATACTAATCTTTAGAAATACTAGGCAAGAGCATCTCTCACATGTGACACAGGTACTAGAAACCTTGAGGAAGACTCAATTGATTTTTGACTTGCAAAATGTGAGTTTGGAAAGACCTCTTTGACATAGCTTGGACACATTATTGGAGGAGGAGAACTAAGGGTATATCCAAAGAATATTTCATCCATTACCCAATGGCCTATTCCCACCAATGTGTCAGAGGTCAAGAGTTTCATGGGAGAAACTTGGTATTTGAGAAAGTTCAATGTAAACTTCTCCATAGTAGCAACACCATTGCATGTCCTAACCACCAAAGGAAAGAGATTTAATTGCGGTAAGACAAAACAATGAGAATTTGAAGACTTGAAGAAGAAAATCAGCAATGCTCCAGTCCTAACCATGCTAAATTTGCAGTGACCTTTTGAGCTAGAGACTGATGCTAGTGGATATGCATTAGGAGCAATACTCATTCAAGGGAGTAGGCCATTGTGCTACCATACAGATTTGTTCCATGGAGAATTACTTGACTATCCCACATATGATAAAGAGTTCTTTGTGATTGTACAAGCACTAAATAAGTGGAAGCATTACCTCTTGGGAAAAGAGACTATCATACACACAAATCATCATCCCCTTCATTATCTATAGATTCAGAGAAAGATTCAACAGGTGAGGCATTACAAGTGGTTAGGTTTCTTGCAACAATTTCATATATTGATTAAGTAAACGGAAGGAGTAAAAAATAGACTAGAATACATGCTCTCTCCACCACCACTAAAGAAGATTGAAACAATTGGAATGATAATGTAGCTTGAGCCTTTCACTCATGAAATTTTGAGTCAATATTATGAGGGAGATGAATATTTCAAAGGTGTCTACAAGAAAGTAAAGGAGAGGGTGGTCACTTTCATGGAAGGAAATGAATACCACCTCCAATATGAGCTTCTATACAAGCTATAAAAACTATGCATGCCGAGGGACATAAGAGTGCAGTTGATGAGAGAAGCACACACTTCTAGAGTTGATGAGAATTTTGGCGTAACAAAGACAATGGGGAATCTGCAGCAGTATGTGTATTGGCCAAATATGTAGGAGAATGTGGTAAATTTTGTTAGAGGCTGCATTCTTTGCAGCACTAGCAAGTCAAGAAACCAAAAACTTGGCTTGTACATGCCAATACTAGTGCCAAGCAGACCTTGGGAGAGCATCTCCATGGATTTTTTTGGAGGTTTACCTATGAATCGTAGAGGCCATGACTACTTGTTCATTGTCGTGGAACGTTTCATCAAAATGTGTGTGCTCATTCCCTGTAAGAAGACAATATATGCATGAGAAGCAAATGAACTATTCTTCAACCATGTCTAGGTACATTTCAGATTTCCAACCACCATCATACCTGATAGGGACAACAGGTTCTTGGGAATATTTTGGATAATGCTTTGGGAAACAATGGATACTAAGTTTGAGTAATCCACTACCTACATCCTTAGATTGATGGAAAAACCGTGGTAGTAAACAGGATGTTGGTACAATCGTTGAGAGGTTACAACAACAAACATCCAAAGAATTGGGACATGAAGATAGTCTACATTCAATACTCTTACAATAGAGAACTTAATTCTTTGTTGGCACAGGGGTAGAACCAGGGTTCATCTTTAACAACGCACCAACAAGCCCTAACTACTGGCCCTTTTGGCAACACCTGCCAAGTAGATGCAGTCTCACCCGAAGTATCCATCTGTTAAGGAGTATACCTCATGTCCTCCCACATTTTATAACACTTGTCAGTAAATGGTGTAGGGAATGGATCATGTAAACATGCATCGTTTAGTTTCCTCAAGTCTACACAAATTCTGATCTCTCTTGTCTTGTTATCCTGCACTACCATCAGGCTAATCCATTCTGACTCTTCAAGATGTTCTATGATTCCTGCTTCCAAAATTCTGTCTAATTCAATGTTGACTTTTTGCTTATACTTGGGATTCAATCTATAGGGTCTCTGCTTGACTGGCCTTGCATCTAGTTTCAAGGGAATATTCATCTCTCCCATGGGCCCTTTAACGCCCTTCATATCAGTGACCTTGGTTGGAAACAAGTCCTGGTATTCATGAAATAATTTGGTGATCTTGTCAATAGTGGAAGCATCCCAATAATATCCAACGTTTGCGAGCTTCGGTGCTTGCTCTCTTCCAATGTTAACTCTCTTGATTTTAATTGTCTATCCAATAAAAGGTAGTTCAACTCCTGGTCCTTCTACATCTCTCTGTCCTTCTGTTTCTGCAATGTTCACATTCTTAGGATCATCGTCTTCATCGAGGTTGATATTGTAACAACCTTGCAGTTTCTGAAGAGGTGCATTCCATTCATCCTCTTCTTTCTCAACAGGGCGGGTGGGTGCCTCCTCAAAGACTCTCTGTCTTAAAATCTGTAACACTTGATCCACTGTAGGTTACTGACTTTCAAATAAAAATGTAGCTACGAAGTTCTGAGTCATACCTTTCCAATATGCAGTAGTGAGGCACAAATCTTCTTGAAGATACCAATTGATAGGGGTTGTGTCCAAAGTATTAATAAATTTATGCATCCATTGCTCTTGAGGAATGTTGTTCCAGGCCTCCTCACAACTTTGCACATGGTCCCTCGAACAACTTTGACATGTGTATCTAACTTTTCACCCTCCTACTTGTTCTGAAAAGCACGCTGTCATCAAAGTGTGACATTGCACCCAGTCCACGATGTTCTTTTTGTGTGTCCCCTGTTGGACACACCTACCACACTTAGAGGGGGGGTGAATGAGTGTGGGACTCTTTTTCCCAAAACTTCCCTCTTGCACAAAAACTCATCAATTAGAATTCAACATTTATTCATTACCCATTGTT
>SNQJ01S0029446.1:82993-103921 GCA_010110895.2 Picea sitchensis | reverse complement strand
ATAACATTATCATCATATCTAAAATTCAAATATGTAAATTACATCATATGTAAATGGTTAAATTATATATAAAGTTGCTGCAATCAATCAAATTGTACAACAAAGATTTACGAATTTTTTTTCAACAAATTCAAAACACGGTTCATATATTTATTTCAACAAATTCAAAACACTGTTCATAACATATATATCTGCCTTCCCCTTAAAAAAAAATAGGGAATAGGGGATAATCGGGAATCGGGCCTCTTACAAAATAGGGAATAGGGGATCATCCCAAAGGTGTTAATTTTTTCTGTAGAATCTAATAATTAAAAAAATAAAAAATAAACATGATAGTTTATGTAAGTTGATGGTGATAGAAATGTTCTTTATGATACTTGTACTCAGGATGGTTTTAGAAGAGAGAAGAGACTTTTTATAGATATTTAAACTTAATTGGATTGCATATCCAGTCTATTTAATTAATATGGAGCAAAGTCAATTGTCGACTTTGTTTTATGATTGTTGAATGAATTATTCAATAAATATGGAACAAAGTCAACTGTTGACATTCATTGACTTTGTGTTATATTGGTTGAATAGACCAAATTTACAATCCAAATCAAAATTAACCTTTAGATTAAGTTGAATTAATTGATGTAGAAGATATTGTGTAATTATACTTCAATGTGCACCAGTAAAGAGATGACAAACAATAACCAGTCTGGTACCCAATATGAATGTTGCGATAGGTAATATATGCATTGTTAGATATATCCCAACATATATAGGAAGATGATCCAACAATGTATATACCAACTACCACAACAGGTTGATTATGGCTTAGGGTAAAGAGATGAGAGGTCACTACACTCGTGCAATTGAGATAGTGAAACAGAGATTGCTTGTCACAGTCGTGAAGATGACGGCATTCTAAATCTTGGAGCTAAGACTAAGTAATCTAGTAGCCTCAGGGGAAGTGAATTACTCCTCCAAAGAAGAGGTTGCGTGAAACTATTCATTTTTTTAAATATTAATATTGAGAATGTGATCGTGGATGGAATGATTGAAGCCATTCATTTTTTAATTATAGTATTGTGAATGACTCTGAATGGAAGATTGGTGGTAAAGTGCACTGGTGTGTGACGTCATAGAAGTCGTTAGAGATTATGTATGGCCACCAATTTTCAGTGTGTTTGAGAGTTAAGGCGTTTAGACTATTCAAGTTTGGCGTTGGCTAAATGTTTTACTTTTTGGATTTTTTTGGCTGGAATCCGACGATGTGAATTTGGAAAAAATCACTATTTTTTGTTCTTTAAATTGCATTTATGAATGCATAAATGGATTCAGCGTGCTGAAAAACCCCTGGGACACTCGGATTATACAAACTTAGCCACTCAAATCTTCATATCCAACCATTCATCACCTAATTTCGGGCAAAATCAAATGAAAAAAGTTGTCGGAAAACAACCAAAAGGTAGAATGTTTAGACTATTACAGTTTTGTTCAAGGTTATGAGAAATGTGATATGGAAGGAAAAATAAAATATAGTTTAAATGTTTTATGTTTTTATTTGTTTTTTTAGTTTTTTTTTTTTTTTAAATTTGGTTAGAAATTTAAACGTAGGGATGGATGCACTTTGCACAAGTCTCCACTCAATGAACCTGTAACATAGTTCGTTCATTCACGGGATATTAAAAAATATCCCTAATCTCACTAGAGATTGATAAATGATTCCCCAAATCCTTTTATTTAACCCCACTCCCAATACATTTTTCCAATAGGAAAAAACCTATTTTTACTAGATTATCCCTTATTTTTACCAAATACCCTTTTTTATACCCCCTAATACCTATAAATCCCCCCTTACTCTAGACACCCTCCCCCCAATACCTACAATATATTGACTATATTTTTCATAATTTAAAAACTCCTTTTATGAATGAACATGATAAGATATATTGACTATATTTTTCATAATTTAAAAACCCCCTTTAGGAATAAACATGATAAGATATTGGTGAATAACCTGAAGCCCAATGAGGTGGAGGTAGAAATTGAAGTGAAGTGAGAATTTCTAAGTTAAATTGAATTATTAATATAAGGAGTTGAAGTCGAGTCTAACTCAATTATCAAGTTTTTAGAATTTTCCATGAATATATATTAATGTAATAATGTAAGTTACTAAAAGTTAAGTTCACTTCAAGTTCATATGTGAGTTGAAATATTGTGGTTATATAATGAAGCTTTTGTAAAATCATAGTCAAAGTCAAAAGTCAAGTCAAGTTTAAGTAATGTAAAATCATGATAGTGGTACGTCACTTTGCGTATCCATTGTCATAGGTTATCTTGTTGGACATTATGCACATTCCAACAAGAAAACATTGTATCTGGGTGTTTTAATTGAAGAAAGTTAAAGAAGACGATAGAAGAAAAAGTAGACAAGAAGGGCAACATATTGAACAAGATAGAATCCTAATGAAGTGTAGCAAGTTGTAGAATTTAATAAGATGAAAGAAGAAAAACATGAAAGACAGTGAAAAGGGGAAAATAGAGAATCCACATAGAAACCTAGGCATGAACAAAGATGCACTTGCAAGTGGCAATCCAAGAAACATAAAGCAACAAAAGAAGAAAAAGAATAATGAAACAACAAAAGAAAGGTAATGTAACTAAGTAAAATGATAATGTAATGGATGTAAGTAGTGATCAAACAAGTATACCCTCATAATTATGATTGTTGATGGTTCATGGTAAACCAAAAAACACTTGTCATGACAAATGAAGGTTCGCGGTCAACCAAAATCACTTGTTATAATGAGTGGTTCATAGTCAGCCAAAATCACTTGTTATAATTAGTAGTTCTTGGTAATCCAAAATCACTTGAGAATCATAATGGTTGTTGTAATAACCCCATTTTTAATCCTTGGTTTAGTACTGATGTATAATGTAAATATGATGTATGGTCGCGGGCCCAACAATGTAATATGTAAATGATGTATATTGAAAATAATATATAAAATGTATCCCTGGTTGCAGATGGATGTGGATGGAGACATGGGGGATAAGTTTCCACAAGAGGGGGGGGGATCCAAGGGGGAATTATACATGCCTATTAAACCCAAACAATATTTCTAAAATATTTTACTATGAACCTTCTATTTTCTTTTTGAGTGTTTCAAAGCCCAATCATTGAATACATGTAACATGGTTGGTGTGTAAAGTACCCTCACATAGTTATTTAGACCATGGGCATGAGTACAATCAGCCTTGGGAATTGGG
The DNA here is from genome assembly GCA_010110895.2 of Picea sitchensis. Classification (NCBI taxonomy): domain Eukaryota; kingdom Viridiplantae; phylum Streptophyta; class Pinopsida; order Pinales; family Pinaceae; genus Picea; species Picea sitchensis. The sequence continues at coordinate 100,660 of SNQJ01S0029446.1, read as the reverse complement.
AGAGGTAAGATGCATGGGAGAAAAGGAAATTTGTATGGAAAAAGAGGGATTTTTTTTTTTTAATCGCCAGTTAGGAAAAAAGAGAGGAAATGTGTATGTAGTGTTGTAAGATAGTAGGTAGCGATGGTGGGAATGTATAACAACTTGTTGGAGCTTTAATTTTAGGGATAAATAGGATGTAGGCTTGTGAGTATGATTCAATGAAAGAATTTTTCCAAGGGGGCAAGTAATTTGTTTCTATGAGAATTCTGTTGAAATATTGTAACTTTGAAGAATATTCTAATTACATTTGAGTTATTATTTTATAGATCAAATCCCCTTTTGCAGATTGATCAAGTTGGGTCTTGTATAAGAACAAATCCCCTTTTGTGGATTGGTCAAACTATTTTTTTATAATGGTATTTGTAAAGTCGACCCCTAGTAATTATAAAGTGGTTTTAGCCACTTCTAGGAGAAGTCGGCTCAACCAAGTGAAGAGACACAACCCTAGCGCATTCTCACACTTGTATTTATTTGTGAGGTTGGTGCCTCATTTACACACACTCACTCAATCATCTAGTGCACATCTCTTGAAGGAAGTTGCAGTTGCAGGAGGAAGGAGAAGAGAGGTGCATGCTCAATATTGGTTTGTCTTTGGTGTTTTGGTTTTACTCTTGAAATTGCATTGACAATCTATTATTGAGGAAGTTATTGCTGGGTTTTCTCCCCCTTGATGGTTTCCTAGGATAAAATGTTGTGTACCTTGTGATTGTGTTTCTTTCAGTGATCCTCTTTATACTGTTGTTTTGGAAATGCATTAAATGTTCATGTAATTTGGAAATAACCTAATAACAACAGTAAAAACTTAACATGGTATCAAAGCTTGACTGAATAAAGCATATTTCACTGGGTATTTAGACATCACTATTTCCATACAAGAAAATTAGGGCTTCTTACTGAAGATGAAATTTTCACCAAAAACCACCTTGGGAAGTGTTCCCTACCCTAGTGCATCTTTTGGCATCTTGAGAAAACTTTTTTAGTGGCTAGATTCTCTGGAAAGACAAACCCTAGTTTTGAATGGTATAAAAAAAACAGAAAACCAGGAAACCAGAACCAGTACCAGAAGTACCAGTCCATAATTGTGCAGGTCAAGTTTTAAGGGGTAAAACTTGGAATTTTTTGAAACAATTAGCTCCAACAAACTCGCCTCATCCCATCAGATCTCTCGGTAAGATCAGTTTCATTTTTTGAACACTTTCATTTTCTGGTCATTTTCTTAGCTCCAAGTCAAGATATTTGTAGGCACCAAGATTTTTGACAAGCTAGAAGGTGTGGAAAATTTATGTTCTTGGAAGTACATAATTGGACTCATTCTTGAAGATAATGACCTTGAAAAATTCATAAAATAAAATGTACTGGAACCCGAAGAAAATGCAGCCAAAGAGAAGTACAAGAAGTATATGATTAAGGATAAAAGAATAATTGTAGATTCCATTAAAGACCACTTGATCCCTCAAGTGTCTTCTAAGAATACTCCAAAATATATGTTTGATGCCCTGGCCAGAATGTATGAAGGAAAGAACATCAACCAGAAGATAAACTTGAGAGCCCAACTCAAGAATACAAAGATGCAAAAAGGAGAAATAGTTCAAGACTATTTCTCTAGGGTTTCTCAATTCAAGGAATAGTTAGAGGCAATTGGAGAAAACTTAGATGAATATGACCTCATGATGACAACTCTTAATGGTCTCACAAGACCTTGGGTTTCCTTCATCCAAACTATTTGTGCAAGAAAAGAGAAACTCCAATTTGACAGTTTATGGGAAGAATGTGTTCAAGAAGAAGCAAGAGTGGCCAACCGAGAAGTTGTCCTATTAAGAGATGAAGATAAAGCCCTAGCTACTCATTCTAAGGGTGGAAAGGGAAACTCTCATTTTCAAAAGAAGACCCACTTTCATAAAGAATCTCACTCTCCAAATAGATTCCAGAAATATCATAAGGGTCAAAGAAAGGGAAAATATTTCTCCTCCTACCAATGTTATCATTGTGATAAGATGGGACACATTGCTAAGAATTGTCCTGCTAGAAGGGAAGAATGCAAGAGGAGAAATAACAAAAGACATCATGCCCATGTGGTTGAAGATGATGAGCCACCCAAGAAGTTAGATAAAGAAGAGATTGAATAATATGTTTGTTTTCCACTCTCTTAGGATTTGTGACACCTAGAGAGGATACTTGGCTCATAGACAGTGGTTCCTCTAAGCACGTGACATGTTAGAAGAACACTCTCTCTAGCCTTATAGAAAAGGACTCCCCTCAAAATTTTTCACTTGGAGATGATTATCATTACCCTATCAAAGGAATGGGAGAATCCACCTACAAACTTGATTCAGGAACTCCGATGAGAATGAAGGATGTACTCTATGTACCAAGTTTGAAAAAGAACTTACTTTATATTTCATCCATATATAAGAAAGGTTTTAGGGTTGCATTCATAGATGGTAAATTTCTTATGTGGTCTAAAGGAAAAACTATAGAAGATGCAGTTGTTATTGGAATAGAAGAAGGTAGTTTGTACAAGTTAAAAGGCCACTCAGATGTAGCCCTGACTCACTCTACTAAAATTCCTTGTAAACTTTGGCATAGAAGACTAGCTAACATCAACTACAAAGCCTTACCATATGTGAGCAAGGTAGTTACAGGTTTACCAGAACTAAAGGTTGATCATGAAGGTGTATGCAAGGGATGTGCACAAGGAAAGAACATAAATAATTATTTTGCAAAGAGTGACAGTATAGCAGAAGGAATTATGGAACTTTTCCACTCAGATGTATGTGGTCCAATGCCATCAAACTCTCTAAGAGGGTATGTACACTATGTATATTTTATTGATTATTACTCTCATAAGACTTGGGTTTATTTATTGAATTCAAAAGATGAAGTACTTGTAAATTTCAAGGAATTCAAAGCCTTGGTAGAAAACCTCTCCGAAAGGAAAATCAAGATACTCAGGTCAGACAATGGAGGAGAGTACACTTCAAATAAATTTGGAAGATTTTGTAGAGATGTTGGGATTAAGAGGGAGCTCACCACTCCCTATAATCCTCAAAAAAATGGTGTAGCAGAAAGAAATAATAGAATGATTATGGAAGCAGTAAAGACTATGATTCATGATCAAGATCTTCCAATGCACTTATGGGATGAAGGAACAAGAACAACAATATATGTCCAAAATAGATTATCCCATAGTGCACTTGGATTCAAAACTCCCAAATAAATGTTCATCGGAAATAATCCAGAAGTAAGCCATCTCAAAATATTTGGTTGTCCAGTATTTGTACACATTCCAAAAGAAAAGAGAACTAAGTTGGATCCTTCAGGAAAGAAGGGAATATTTGTTGGATACTGTGAGGTCTCTAAGGCCTTCATAATTTACATACCAGGTTACCATCATATTGAAATCAATAGAGATGTAACCTTTGATGAATATGCAACACTCATAAGATCAAGGAAATTCCATCTTGAAGAAGTATATGAAGAAGAACATGTAGCTCCTAGAGTTGCATAACCTGTGAAGGAAGTTACAGTTACCCTTGATCATGAGATTTTAGAAGATCATGATATGATAGAATCTCAAGAACCTCCCCGTATGACGATATCTCACAAGAGAAAGACAACTTGGGTGAAAGAACTTATTCAAGATGTAGAGAAGTATGGTGACCCAGAAGGAACCATGAGACAAAGAAAGAAGCCTAAGCCATTCTCCAACTATATGGTCTTGATGTGTGATCTTGTAGAGAAGGAACCTACTTGTTTTGAATAATTCATTTAGAAGAAAGAATGGATGGATGCCATGAAATAAGAATACCATTCCATGATGAAGAATGATGTATGGGAAGTAGTTGTCAGACCAAAGAAAAAGGATGTGGTATCTTCCAAGTGGTTATACAAAATAAAACATGCAACGGGCGGAAGTATTGAAAAACACAAGGCAATATTTGTGGCTCGTGGATTTTCTCAAAAGGAAGGTATTGACTATGAAGAAACATTTTCTCCTATAGCCAGATACACTTCTATCGGAACCATCATAGCTCTTGCATCCAAAATGAAGTGGGCGTTGCACCATATGGATGTGAAAACAACTTTATTAAATGGTGTTATTGAATAAGAAGTGTATATAGAACAACCACAAAGGTTTGAAGTTGAAGATAGAAAGACTCATGTTTGCAGGTTGAAGAAAGCTCAGTACGGGTTGAAGCAAGCTCCTAGATCTTGGTATGGCAGAATTGATAGTTTCTTGACAAGCTTGGGCTTTACCAAGAGTAAAGTTGATCCTAACCTTTACTTCAAAGTCATGAATGATGAGACAATTATATTTCTACTATATGTGGATGATTTATTCTTGACAATAGAAGAAAATCTCATCACAGATTGTAAGAAGAATATTGCCAATGAATTTGAGATGAAATAACTAGGCCCAATGCATTATTTCTTAGGTCTTGAAGTTTGGCAAAGCCTAGAGAATATCTTCCTTAACCAAGGGAAGTATGTAGTTGAAATACTGAAGAGATTTGACATGTTGGAATGTAAAGCCATGAACACACCCATGAAAACGAATTTGAACCTCTTGGTTGATACTTCATCAGAGTTGGTTGATGCTACTCTATACAGATATATTATTGGTTCGTTGATGTAGTTAATGGATACCAGGCCAGATATATGATTTGTTGTGAACACCTTGAGTCATAAACTAGTGGAGCCCAGACGTTTTCACCTTGTAGCTACAAAACATGTTATGAGATACCTTAAGGGTACATTGGATTATGGTCTCTGTTATACTGAAGATCATGACTTCAGACTATATGGTTATACTGATTCATATTGGGATGGAAGTGCTTCAGACAAAAAGAGCACTTCAGCATGTTGTTTTAGTTTGGGGTCAGCCATGACTTCATGGAAAAGAAGAAAGCAATCTAGTATTTCTCTCAGCACAATAGAAGCAGAGTACATTTCAACATGTTCTTCTATTTGTGAATCCATATGGCTTCAGAAGTTGTTGACATGTCTGTTCGATCTGGATATGAAAGCCACCACGATTCTATGTGATAGTCAGAGTTGTATAAAGATGACAAAGAACCTAGTGTTCCATGATAAGTCGAAGCACATAGAGATCTGGTACCACTACATTCATGATATGGTGCAGAGGGGAGTTGTAAAGCTCCAATATGTTGGCACAGATGAGCAGGTTGCAGATGTGTTGACCAAGCCTTTGTCTCGTGTGAATTTTGAGTACTTCTAAGACAAGATCGGTGTAGTCCGAAAGGACCTCCCTCAAAAGGGGGAGTGATTTTGATGATACTTTGGTATCCTTACCAACAAAAGTAGCTCTGTTAGGATTTTATATCCTATGGGATTGATCATCCCTGGGCAGATTTCGAAGGTCCGGTAAGGATGGTCTGTGAGAGTACCTATTCATGTATATGCCATCTGTGGTTAGTAGTGGTAGCTCAATTAGGATTTTATATCCTAGGGAATCTTATGATTACTGGGAAGATCCCGAAGGTCGAGTAAGGACAGACTATTAGAGTACCACATGGTAGCTTGTTAGGATTTTATATCCTAGGAAATATTATGATTCCCGAGACGATATTGAAGGTTCAGTAAGGATGGTCTGTCAAAGTACCACAAATGTTGTTGTTGATGCACCTGTCTCATTCTGTTGCCACATGTTGATGATGATGTTACAACCTCGTGTTGTTGTTGATAACGTTGTTCCAACTTCGTGCTATTGATGAATTTGTTATTCCATATTCATGTTGTTGATAATGTTGTTGTTCCAGATTTGGGCTATTGATGTTGATGTTTCAGCTTCATGTTTCTACTGTTGATGATGATGTTACTCCATCTCCATGTTGTAAATGATGATGATATTGATGATGAGAAAAACTTCTGATGATTTATAGATGTGTTAGTCAATGTTCCAGATGTTGATGATGATGTTGCCCTCTCCTTATCTTGATGATGTTGTATTGAGTCATGTCAGTAGAATACCCTTCTCGTTAAAGGGGAGTGTTGAAATATTGTAACTTCAAAGAATATTATAATTTTATTTGAGTTATTATTTTATAGATCAAATCCCCTTTTGCAAATTGATCAATTCAGGTCTTGTATAAGATAAAATCCCCTTTTGTGGATTTTTCAAACTATTTTTGTATAGTGGTATTTGTAAAGTCATCCCCTAGTAATTATAAATTGGTTTTAGCCACTTCTAGGAGAATTCAGATCAACCAAGTGAAGATACACAACCCTAGCGCCATCTCACACTTGTATTTATGTGTGAGCTTGGTGTCTCATTTACACACACTCACTCACTCATATAGTGTGCATCTCTTGAAGGCAGATATAGTTGTAGGAGGAAGAAGAAGAGAGGCACATGCTCAATATTGGTATGTCTTTGGTGTTTTGGTTTTATTCTTGGCATTGTATTGGAAATCTATTACTGTGGAAGTTTTTGTTGGGTTTTCTCCCCCATGAGGGTTTCCCAGGATAAAATGCTACATACCTTGTGATTGTGTTTCTTTCAGTGATCCTCTTTATACTATTGTTTTGGAAATGTATTAAATGTTGATGTAATTTGGAAATAACCTAATAACAACAGTAAAAACTTAACAAATTCTTGTTGCAACTGTAGATTCCTGGAGTCCCCAATAGAGAGATTTCCTATCCAACCTGTCCTAGATACTTGGATGGAAGTGGGATAACCTGAAGGACTATGTGGAAAAGAAGGGGATCCCATTCCTTGGGTTGTTTAGGTTGAGGGGAAAAAGAGCTAGTGGATTGGAATGGTTGTGGGGATTAGTTTGCTGAGGTGGGGGATAATATTCAACCTTAGGAAACACCATCTCTTATGTATTCATAGCCCCATCTCGAGGGTGACTTGATGTTGAGAACTGGAGAAACAATTCTATGGTTGGGAGGAATTTTTGTCATTTGCACATATTTGCAAAGATAACTACTCATATTCAATGTGTTTAATTTTGTTGAATGCAGAGATTAATTGTTGTGCATTTCACTTTGAAGTTTTATCTTATTTACCGTTACCCACTAGGGGTAAATGTTGCATTAAAATCTGTGTTTTATGTGATTGAATGTTGTTGTTGTGTGTTTAATTTTTAATGTGCATCTTTAAATCAATTGCATTTATGTTTTGAATTATTATGGAGAGTTGCATGAGCTTGTATGTATGTTGTGTATTTCCCCATGTTTAAATTGACATCAAAGTTATATTTAGTCATGTTTAGTAGCAACGGGACCCATCCTGGGAGTTGGGTACATAACAATTTTGTATTAGAGTTGAAGGTTCAATACTGATCTTGTATAGGCTAGAGACTAGCACAAATTTCATAAATTCATCATTGCAGAGTTTTGATCTATGACGGATTTGGGGAAAATAGTAAAATCTGAGTGAAATCCCCAATTTTTTGAGCAAATTCAGGTTTAATTTCCCTCAGAATCATCAAGGAGATGATTACTTGCATCGATATATAGGTTTGCGGAGTTAAAATTGGCCTGGGAGGTCAAATTTCATGTTTTCGTGGTGACTGTGAAGTTTGGTGAATTAACAACCTGAATCACATTCGACTTGGTGATCAACAACTGAGACTCATTCGCAGGTTTGGAGTTTTTCAGAGTTCAATGGAACTCTATGAAGTGGGAACAAATTTATTTCATTGAAGAAGAAAATCATTGATTGCTAATGGAGAAAAGTGGAAGTCATCGAAAAATTTCATAGTTCAACGGAATTAGATGAAGTGGGAACAAATTTAGTTCATCAAAGAAGAAAATCGTCAATCGTTGATGGAGAAAAAATGAATTCACCAAAAATTTCAAAGTTCAGTGAAGTTTGGTGAAGTTTTGGGAATCGACTGTTGATATTACAATAGATGTGGGAGGTATTAACCTCTATGTGTAACCTTTGACGAGACTAGAATATTTCGGGAAGCAAGAGAAATCCTAAATAATTGGTTAATAACCCTAGAAGACAAGTCGTCTCAAGAGAATAATTTATATTAAGTTATTATCCTCCAAGAGAAGAAGTCGACCCAGTTACATGACTTGGAGGAATATAAAAGGAGGGTGCTTGATATCATTTGTACTCACTCATTCTCACAACTACATAAGGACTAGTGGTGCACATGACTGGTGGAGAGTTTCATCTATTGCAGTGGTGACTTGGTCTTTGGTTATGGTTTGGAATTTTTGCTTGGTACACTAGCTTTGGAGAGAGGTACGCTACCTTGGTTGGCTATTGGTTCTAGTGATTGCTTCCATAATTATTTTGTCTGCCAAGGTTAAGGTGCTCGGGGGTGGCCTTTGTGCCTATGGTTGGGTGACAATATAGTGATATTGTCTATGGTGAAACAAGCACACCTACTATTTTAACATCGACGACCCATATTGCATTCAATTTTGTGATCAATGGTCGAGATTCATCTGCAAATTTGGTGAAGTATGGTGAATCAATGGCTGAAATCACATTGATATTGAGATCATCCTAGATCCAACATGGGTTTGGACAAGAATTTCTAAGTTAAACGAGCTTGACGATGTTAAGAAAAGTTAAGGTCATTGAAAAATGGAGTTTTTCGGAAATCATCGATCATTGATGGAGCTTTTCAGAGGTCACCGAAAAAGTGGAGTTTTTCCCAAAGCACCGATGGAATTTCTCAGAAATCCTCGATTGTTGATAGATTTTTTTGGGGGTCTTTGAAAAAGGTGTATTTTTTCCAAGATCCTTGATAGAAATTTTTTCTCCAACCGCCAATGGAAACCTTTTTGTCTATCATTGATTGAAACTTTTCCCTGATTGTTGATGAAAACGTTTTTTTCGATCGTCGATAGAAACCTTTTCCCCGAGCGTCGATGGAAACCTTTTGACCAGTCGCAAATGGAAACTTTTTCCTCGACCATCGGTGGATACTTTTTTTTCTCCAATCACTGATAATATTTGTTCATCTATCATTGATACAAAGGAATTCATTGATCGTCGATAAGAGTTTTTCACTGAGCATTGGTACAAATGAATTCGTTGATCTCCAATGAAGGCTTTTTAATGATTACCGAGGAAGGGAAAAATAAAAGGAGAAGAAGAGGAGAAGGGAAGAAGAGAAATAAAATAAAAGAGAGGAGGAAAGGAAAGGAGAAAGATAAACAAGGATTAAAATAAGTCTCGAGCCAAAAACTTGTTTTGGCCATAACAGGAGTAGAAGAACTCATAATCAGATTAAATTTAAAGGATATGTCCATAGTGACAAGGGATACAAAATTGTCAATGAGGACCAATTCTACTTAAATTCTCTAGAAAATGTCATATAGTGGTTTTTGAAGGTTAGAGTGATGCTTAGTGATTGGGACCTAGATAAATATGAAATTTTAATAGAGCATACAAACAAAAGGAATGAATATATCCAATTGGTATTTTGCGGAAATTCAAAAGGTTTGGAGTGGAGATGTTGAAACAGGGAAAATCCACTATTCTCGAACAATTTTTGGGGATTTTGAAATCTTCAGAGGAGGAAAAGGGGCCCCATATCATAAACATGTAAATATTTATTTAGTCAACATTTTACCTCAACAATATAAACAACTTTGTTTCCTTGGAAAAGAGCATGGGAAACCCTCGAGTACTTCCCCACATTTCGTGGATGGTAAACGAGGTAAGTTGCTTGGCTTGATTACGGGTCGATCCCATAGGGGACATCAAGTGAGGCCATATATAGGCTCCTATCTAGGGATTCGACCCTTAAACCTGATTCGAGCAAACAAGGACACTCATTGACTTGAGCTAACCCACTGGGCTAACAATATAAACAACTTTGTATTGAGGGAGTTTCTCCTAGTTTTGCTCTGTTTGGGAGATAACCAGTTTTCGCTAAAAATTCCAAGTATGGAGAAAATTTTAAAAGTGCAAAGTCATTGATTACATATTTATACAAAATTTGACTAGAGAATTAGTTTTCAAATATGAAAATTGTTGTGTGTTAAAAATTATAAATCCTATCTGCGCCTAATATAAAAAAAAATATGATTCTTGAAATATTTTTGTTACATATGGAAAAAGATGGTCTCTCAAGAATATTGCACCCATAAGAGTAGATAACAATTGAGTGGAAATGACAAAGTTCAAAAAGCTATAATATATATCTCATAACTCAAAATGAGGCATGAGTATAGTCGTTAGAAAGATAATTCAAAGGAGAATGTATCTAAATAATCATAAGTTGGTTCAATGCATCCATATTCTTCATAAATTCATATGAAGAATGACATATAGCCTAATTAATGAAATATTTTACAATTGGCATAATTCTACTAGTAATTGTTGCATTTGTTGCATGGAGTTTTTTTTGCATAATTAGTGGTATAGGAAAAAAATAGTTGGTTTCTATATGAGGAGTAGAGATGTGGAGGATGCCCAAGGATCTTAAAACCATGAGGATGAGGTCATAGATTTGCATATTATCCTGGGAAATGTAGATACTAAGTCTAATGGACATATAAGCAAAGTAGATCTTGTGGAGATGGTTGAGACTATGAGAAGCTTATAGAAATAAGTGCATAACTACAAAGTAGACAATGAGAGGTTGATAAGAGCTCAAAAAGAGCATATTAAAATTAAAACTCAACTGCTACAGAATTTGAATATGTTACAAAGACAAATCAATAAATATTATTTCACAAAAAAAAAAAATCAGTGCAAGACAAGTAGAAGAATCCATATCTCATGAAATAAGGGATGGTCACAGTGGATCTAAGTACTCAAGGAGTACCAGTAGACATTATCATTCACTAGAATAATCGGCTAGAAGAGCACATGCACGTTTAGGGTCAGAGAGCATCCCAAGTGTGTCCCATGTCAGACATCAAAGGAGGATATGTGGGTCAAATATCTTGTGAGGAGAGATTAGGAAACTCAAGCCACCACCATTTGATGAAAAGCATAGGAAGTGTGAATATGTTGAAGCCTGCTTGTTGGGCATGAGAAAATATTTCCGCCTACATGATTTCTCATCAAACCTAAAATCAATAATTGTCATATATCATATTCAAGGAAGGGTTTTGTTAGAACATAGAATTTTCACAAGAAATGTGGTTATTTTTGCAACCTATTTTGCAGCACTGTAGATTCCGCAGTGCCAGCTTCCTCAAACACCAAGTTTCAACATTTTTTATGAAGCAAGAGCACGTGATCCTACATATGAGTCCAATAACGCATATTCATTCATTCCCATCATTAAATTCTTGTCATGATAAAGGATTTCAAATTTCTCCTAGCTCGACGCTGCAAAAACTGGCATTTTCAAAATGTGTTGCGAAATGTGCTGCAAAAACTCTGTTCTAGCGTTGCGAACTAGTATTTTTGACTAGTTGACTTCCAAGAGGATTTTTGGGTGAACCAGGATGAATTTTAAAAATTAAAGGAGGTTATTGTCAAGCACAGACCCAATAACATTAAACTTTTTCATTTTTCACACAGGTGTCATGGATTGGGAGATTTGAAGGAATCTTTGAGTTCTATTTTTCAGTTTTTAGGATTTCATGTTTGAGACATGTTTTGGCAACACGTATTCCGACCATATGGAGATGAATTTCAAGGAATCAAGAGAGTTTTTTATTCAGAACAAGATTATATACAAAAACCATTCTCATATTTTACACAACTATTATATTTTGATAATTACAAGTGGCCTTTTGAAGCCTATTCTTCATAATTTTGCCTCTTGAAAAGCAGGAAAACAGTTAAAACGTGTCATTTTCTGTTTGTAACTATTTATATTTTGGGAAAGAGGATGGAATTTGAATTGTAATGTTATTATCCATATATAGGCTATAATATAGGCATTATAAGTCATTAGGAAGGGTTCTGAGAGCTGCTTGGGCTCTGCTCAACTTTGGGAAGGGAACCCCCTGCAAATGTAATGAAGACTTGTTTATTTCTTTGAAGATTAATGGAAAAGTTATCCTTTTTCTGACCTAAGATTCATCACAATGTTGATGTTCAGTATGTTTTTCCTTTATTTCATATTCATGAGTGTGTTTTTCTGCTAGTAATAATCTTTAAGTAAAAGAAATAATTCATCTTGCTGGTGCTCCTTCTCACATCGATTTATACCTGTTATGTGTTTATTGGTTTCTGGTTCAAAATTCACCCTTAATTGGTACTTAGTTTTCGGTAGCCAGCCTTTATGTTCCTTATTCTAAAGCTATACCAAGATATTCATCCTCTGTTAGATGCCTCTTGTCGTAGTGGGTTTTCCTTTCTTTCCAACTCCCATATCATATTGTTTACTTAGTTGAACATAGTGCTTATTTTGCCTCTGAGTTTTAGGAAAGAAACCAGCCAACCATTAATTGTAAACCATTGAAATTTAAGTTCTGACTCCATTTCCCAATAGAATCTTTCCCAACTTTTCAAACCACCAACCTTTATAAAAACAAAATTGTTATTATCAGAAATATGACCTTTTGAATGCTGTTGTTGAATATCTTTGAGTGTGGAAGCCTTTGGCTATTGAGAGAGCCCTCTCTGATTGTATAAGGTCATAATACAATCAAAATTCGGTTGAAATGGTTACCTTTGATATTTCCTAACACAACCATAGGAAAATCATAGAGTGATAACATCTTGGTGCCATTGTTGGGGAGGCGATTTGAGCAAAGTTGAATATCTCCCTGGGTTGAACGACAAGTATAGTTCCAACTTTAGATTGTGGATTGAAGTTAGGAACATAAAAGACTGCATATCTTCTACCTAGAGATTCCATTGGTCAAAGAATACCTTATGAATATGAACCTGTTGGAAGACTCCACTATGGGAACAAGCTTGGACAAAGATGGAAGGCAGAGGCAAGTTTAGGTATCAAGTTCTGAATTTCTTTCTAGAACTTCTGCTCTTTGTCCTTCATTCTTTCTTGAATTTCCCTGCACACATTAGGAGAATCATAATCTACTTCGTATAATCTAAATACCACCAGACTTCTCTTGCATATTACTCTTTCAAATGAGTAGATTTATCCCCTTCCCATGTCATTGATGTTAAGGATATCCATCCACTTCGAAAACCTGAAGAAGATGAGGTTCATATACACTTTTTTAATCAGCTTGAACCTTATGATTCTCTCCCTTCTGCAGATTTCAAAGATGAGTTTTTACCTCCTGTCATTCCCTTTATTGTTAATAACCAACCTGTTGAAATTCAACATGCACCAAATGATTATTGTCCTTTTGAAAATTATGAAACTGATTCAATTCAAGATGCCAAGTCCTATGACCTTTACCAACAACCTTCTAGTGTTCAACAACCCACTGACTTCCAGTTTAAGATTAGGGGAAAGATTTTTGGACCTCTAAAGCTATCATCCTTTCTTCATCCTTACCCTCCCAGATTTTTAGACTACCTACCAACTTTTTTTGGAAAATATAACACAGCAGGAGAAGAGCATATGTCAACCTTTCAAGACTTCATCGATAATATGGAAATATTCCATGAAGATATTGTCATGAGGATTTTTTATAAATCTTTGATTGGAGATGCTTCCTTATGGTTCAAGAATATGGAAGTTGCTTCCATTGGTTCATGGGATGAAATATATGACACATTTTTAAAATAATGGGGAGAGAGAAAAACATTTGATCAATACTTGCATGAGTTCTCTACTTTGAGAAGGGGGGAAAATGAAGTTTTGTCAGCATTTAATCGAAGGTTCTACAAATTGTATAGCAAACTGCCCCTAGAAATTAAACCTTATGAGACTGCTTCCATGGTGTATTACATTGTGTCTCAGCACTCTAACCTTATTTTTTTTCATAGGGAAAGAAAGTCTACATCTTCATCACAATTATTCATGGATGTTGAAGAAGTGGAGGAGAACCTTTGGGCTCATGGAAGGATTCAAAGTTAGTATAATGTTGAATATGGACATGAGGTAATTGCTTGGCAGTCTTTGTATGTTCATGATGCAGTAGACTTTCCTGTGGGCTGTGAAAAAGAGAAAAATTTCTCACTGTCTCTTTCTAATTATCATGAATTGAAAGCAGATCTGAATTATTGTTTTACTAAAGAAGACATAGTAGATGAGTCTGCTCTTGAGGTAGGTGAAGTGGATGTATTTGGAAGCCCTATTATTAATAATTTTATGGTTTCAACTACTACCATGGAGCTTCCAGTTTTTGATGTATTTTATGACGATGGGAAGCCCATTATTGATGAAGAATACATCTACAAACGACAGGCTATTACTAGCATGTGTGTACAATCAAAAAAATCTTATGAACAACCTCTTATTCATACATGTGTAAAAATCATTTGCAGTCAGCCAACAACTATCAACAGACCAACAACCACCTATATCAGTCATCTATTTACCAGAACTTGCAAAAAAAATAAGGAAGAATATGCACATGAGGTGATTGATCAACAATCCTTGTTTGGTTATGATGACATCCAAGGTCAAATGTTCTTGAGCTTAGATAAATAATTTTCACTTATTAATCAACGAAATTTTATTAGTCCTGGATGTCATGAACTGAACCATGTCCAAGATCTGTTAATTGAAGAACAATAGAGTCAACTTTTCATCAACAAGAAATACTTCATGTTGTGGTTTTCATCATCTTTCAAGCAACAGGTTTTAAATCATAGTTTTGAGGGCACAATGGCACTTGTGTCAGAGTCATATTTCTCTTATTCTCCAAATTTGTCAGATTTGTTTATGAAACCCACTCATTCAGATAAGCACCATTCCCTAAAAAATGTATTCAGACTATTGTCATACTCCCCTTACCTTTTACTGATAAACTATAGAGAAGAAAAGAATTTTGTCATAAAGTTGTTTGAGTGGCTATGGTGGAAGTTCACTTTCACCTAAGTACATTTTAAAACTAGTTAGTTTAAGCATGTTCATAAAAAATATCTTTTGAGTAGGTGTGTTTTCTTTCATCTTGTAAGTAGTGTAGGTTTTCCAGCATGATGTCTTCAGCAAGATTACTGACAGTTGTACCTAAGACTGACTCCATAACCCAATATCAAGGCACTAGAAAGAATGTTATTGGAGGCTCACAGGGAGGTATCCATTCCCTGTGGAGCCAGATGTTAGTACATATAATTTTCATGATAAATTTGGTTATTTTTACGGTCTATTTTGCAGCACTGTCGATTCCACAGCGCCAACATCCTCAAACACCAAGTTTCAACATTTTTTATGAAGCAAGAGCACTTGATCCTACATATGATTCCAATAATGCATATTCATTCATTCCCATCATTAAATTATTTTCATGCTAAAGGATTTCAAATTTCTTCTAGCTCGGTGTTGCAAAAACTGGCATTTTCAAAATGTGTTGTGAAATGTGCTACATAATGTGTTGCAAAAACTTTGTTCTAGTGCTACGAACCGGTATTTTTGACCAGTTGACTTCCATGAGGATTTCTGGGTGAAAAAGATGAATTTTCAAAATTCAAAGGAGGTTATTGTCAAGAACGGATCCAAGAAAATTAACCTTTTTCATTTTTCACACAGGTGTCACAGAGTGGGAGATTCGAAGGAATCTTTGAGCCCTATTTTTCAATTTTCAAGATTTTTTGTTTGAGACATGTTTTTGCGACACGTATTCTGGCCAGATGGAGATGAATTTCAAGGGAAAATGAGAGGTTTTTATTTAGAACAAGATTATATACAAAAACCCTTCTCATAGTTTACAAAAATATTATATTTTGATAATTACAAGTGGTGTTTTGAAGCCTATTTTTCAGAATTTCGCCTCCTGAAAAGAAGAAAATCAGTTAAAACGTGTCATTTTCTATTTGTAACTATTTCTATTTTGGGAAATAGGATGGAATTCGAATTGTAATTCTATCATTCCTATATATACTATAATATAGGCATTAGAAGTCATTAGGAAGGGTTCTGGGAGTTGCTTGGGCTCTGCTCAACTTTGGGAAGGGAAACCCCTGCAAATGTAATGAAGACTTGTTTCTTTCTTTGAAGATTAATGGAAAAGCTATCTTTTTCTAACCTGAGATTCATCACGGTGTTGATGTTCAATATGTTTTTCCTGTATTTCATATTCATGAGTGTGCTTTTATACTATTAATAATATTTAAGTAAAAGAAGGAATTTATCTTGTTGGTGCTCCTTCTCACATCGATTATACTTGTTATGTGTTTATTAGTTTCTAGTTTAGAATTCACCCTTAAATGGTGCTATGTTTTCAATAGCCAGTCTTTATGTTCCTTCTTCTAAAGCTATACCAAGAGATTCATCCTATGTTAGATGCCTCTTTTCGTAGTGATTTTTCCTTTCTTTCCAACTGCCATCTCATATTATTTACATAGTTGAACACAATGCTTATTTTTCCTCAGAGTTTTAGGAAAGAAACCAACCAACCATTAATTGTAAACCATTGAAATTCAAGTTCTAACTCCATTTCCCAATAGACTCTTTCCCATCTTGTCAAACCACCAACCTTTATTAAAACCAAATTGTTCTTATCAGAAATCTGACCTTCTGAATGCTATTGTTGAATATCTTTGAGTGAGGAAGCCTTTGGCTATTGAGAGAGCCCTCTCTGATTTTATAAGGTCAGAATACAGTCAAAAGTCGGTTGAAATGGTTACCTTTGGATTTCCTACCACAACCATAGGAAAATCACAGAGTGATAACAGATTCCATATGGTGGGACCAACTAAAGTAGGTCAAGCATATTGATGAGAAGATAATTTCTTGGAAGCAGTTTAAGGAATATTTCTAGCACCAGTACCTATTTGAGCATTACTATGAAAAGAAGATGTAAGAATTATTCAAGCTCGAGATAGGAAACATGACCATGGAAGAGTATGAGAGGAAATTCTTGGAGCTTCTGAGGTATGTGGACTTCATCAAGGACGAGAAGGTGAAAATCCAGAGGTTCTTAAGTGGGTTGCCATCATTTTACAAGAATCAAATCCAATTTAATGAGCCTAAGACTTTGAAAGAAGTCATGAGGAAGGTTAAGTATTTGTATGAGTATAACCAGGGAAGGCCATATTTCCAAAAGGCTTGGGATGATAAGAACAAAGGAAAGATGGATCCAAGGAAGAAAGGATTCAAGTTTCCTTTCATCAAGAATATCTCTCAAACATACCAACAAGGGTAGCCAACACAAGGTGAAGCTAATATAACAGATTCCTTGGGAAAGAGGCCAATACAAAATCCCATAAAGTGTTGGGGGTGTGAAGGGGACGGGCATCCAACAATATTGACTCTATGAATTCTATCTAGCAAGCTTCAAGGGAGTAGGAAACAAGGGGCCAACCCCATGACCCTATGAAATTTGAGGAGTTGGAACCCCTCCTCACTATGGAGGAGAACAAGTCTCATGATGGTTTTCTAAATTAGAATGTTATGTACTTATAAGTGAAATGCTATGTATTTATAAGTGGTTTTTCTTCCAAGAGAATTTGTGAAAAATATTATCAATGGTAATCTTTGAAGGTTAGATTATATGATGTTTAGACTGTAAGTTAGTGTATTTAGAACTAAATCAAAGGTTATATTAGAATATGTTTTAGACTGTAAGTTATTGTATTTAGAAATGAATATCCAGATGGTCATTCTTGGATTTTTCTTGTAAATGTTGTAGTTATGT